>PDGT01000016.1:2055704-2071134 GCA_003671415.1 Megathymus violae | reverse complement strand
AACAAATGAATTATGCATTGACAATAAATAAAATTGTATTCCACGTACGTACGGAAATGTAACATCATTAAGGTCTTACCCTTTAAGTCGTTATGAGTACATATTTCAGATACGGAGTAATACGGAGGTATATACTATCAGAGAGATTATTCTTCTTTTTCTTCTTCCTCTTCCTCTTCCTCCTCCTCCTCCAATTTTGAAAAAGTGCGGCATTATTATTTGTGCCTTTGGAAGAAGCGGACGATTCTTGTGAGTACAATTAATTTGATTTTCTATTTAATATTTAAAAATTTAAGAACTAAGGATAATACCTTAGCTATAAGGTAGTCATATAATAATTTAGCAGCAAGGCGTTCTTGTAATGTAATTGTTTTGTTTTATGGCTTTCTGTTATGAAAACCTGTGTAGAATCATGGTAAGTAGTGATCAGTTTTTAATGCATAGATTGTGTATTTAATAAAGATATTGACTTTTTTCCGTTTGCCTTTTTCCGCGTCATTTCCGCGTCACACATTTTTATTTGTTATTAGCTGTGCCCGCGACTTCGTCCGTGTGGAATTCAACAAAAAAGTTGTATAAGCCTACGTCATGAGCGGGACTCGGGGAGTAGGGGCCAGCAGAGGCGATCGGCGCTCGCGAGGCACTCCGTCATCGATAACCGTTACGAACTAGGCGTGTCATAATTTTGATTGCAATTAAACCAGCATTATTGTGTCCTATATTGTATATTAACTATAATTTAATAACGTTGGAGTTTTTTAAAGTCCTATTTCCAACAAAAGTTATTCAGTAAACATAAAAGTACCCTAAGTTACTTCTTATTACATCTGCCTGTGAAAGTCCCGTCAAAATCGGTCCAGCCGTTTCAGAGATTAGCCGGAACAAACAGACAGACAGACAAAAAATATAAAAAATGTTATTTTGGTATATATACCGTATATACATTCATATGCATTTAGTAAAAAGCGGTTATTTTAATATTACTAACAGACACTCCAATTGTATTTATTAGTATAGATAAATATTAAATATAATAAATATAACGAATTATCGTCATTACGTATGTTGTAATGTATCTTTTCATTGTTACCAAGCATTTAATATAAAAAACGATTTCGCGGAACATTGAAATGAAAGAATAAACAACCCAAAGGCGTTTCTAGAAATTCGAATTTAACCCGCCATTTTGTGATTTTGTGAAAATTAAAGAATTGGCTCCTGTGCATTCGAATTTAATTATATTTCTAAAATTGTATCAGAAATTACCCTCTGTTACAAAGTTTGAGAGGACCTTTTTTGGGCTTATTTTTAGTGCTTGGTTTAGTGTTCGATTTCTAATAAACTTAACACTTGTAACGGCTGAAACTCTGCATGTAATAATTATATGGAGTTTTTGTAAAGCTTATGTTGCGTAAAAAATGTATATTGCGATATTATTGTTTTTTATCGATTAATGTACAATGATGTATATTGATGTAAATAAAACAAACACTTTTTGAAAATATGGTAATTTTTTTAATGATAATATATTACACAAATAAGTGCAGTTTTTAGCCGTATTGGAGCGGCCAAGAATACTGGTACCAATCCCAAGCTGGCAGACCAGTGTGTCGTAAGAGACGACAAAATCCAGTCCGCTCGGTGTAGGGCTTCGCGTAAGGATTATATTATCAATATTATTATTATTACATTAATATTACTACTGGTATCTTCCCGTGAAGCCTACCTGGCTAGCTACCACCCTCCTACTTGGGTCAGCCACCAAACGACGTGTTCCGGCTGGGGGCTTGAGAGCCAGAACTTTCTTTCTCTCTTTCTTACCTTCTTCTAATTTGTTGGCCGACGACGCATTAGTGATGCCTTTGGTGTTGCTTATGTCCATGGGCGACGGTGACCGCTTACCATCAGGTGACTCGAATGCTCGTTTGTCGGCTATTAACATAAAAAATTCACTAATCGTATTTCAAATTAGAATTAAAAATACATTACAAGGCAAAACTGGACTAAACCAATTTTTTTGGCAGCTTGTTTCATAACTACTCCAACGAGATAAGTTTTGTAGACAGCTTCCATACAACCATCAAAACTTTAGAGATATCTTTGTTTTTAACACACGCACCGTTATCCCGCGGGACCACCCAGAAGTAGCTTCATAGAGAACTGTAAATTGCTTTCACACCGCAACGGATATTACTATATAATTATGGCAACATTGAACAGACTTCATATTACCACACTCAACTATATTTTCAAATTCGCTCCAAGTGACATTTTAGAAACAATACCTAATAATAGTATAAACAAGTGTTTTTTTTTTTCAAATTTTTTTTTATTTCTGAATTCATATTGCTTCAACTAATATTCACATTTCTTTGGTATACTTAGATACGACTTCATTCGAATAGAATCGGTGTCGCTACGCGTGTCCGCTGCAGTCCTGTAAGCAGTCTTCTTTGCTGTCGAAGATATTAACGTCACCTGTGGGAAGCGGGCAGAGTTCTGTCGACCATCTTATAATCTTACAGTCTCTGAACAACGTGTTGTATGTATATCTAAAACAAATACGATTTTTATACGCTGTATACAAAAATGTATACAATCAATAGCTGCTGATTTCTAGGCACAAGGGGCCTTACAAATATTGATTTCAACTGTTATTGAAAAATCAACTTTAATGTTAACACAAAAGCGCTTAGTTTCACTTACTTCTCAACGTGAGCGATGCGGTCCTTCGAGGCATACTCTATGACGCAGTGGTTGTGTTTTATTCGTGTCATACATGCCGCCGCAGAAGCTTAAAATGAACCAATGGTTAAATTTCAAATATGTAAATACTTAAAAGGCCGAATGGTTCTTACAGTCATACGTTTCTCGCGGAGCTCGCTGGCGGGGACCAAGGTTAGTGAGCCTACCGTAAAGTAATATGCTTCAAGCAGCTTCGTCTTTTAGTCTAAAGAGACAATTGAAACCAGTTTAGCTGTATCCAAAGTCACATACATCTGATTTCTATCAATCCCTAATAAAATGCATATGATATGTGTAAAACATGCAGCTTTTAAATTACATTATCAAAATTAGGTAACAACAATTCATACTGTTGATATTTCCTAGGCAAAATTATCTTAAAAATTATCAATATTATGTCTATCATTTATCAATTATCAAAACAGGGCCCGCGTGATAGAATCTTTGCAAGGTTCTGTTGGTAACACCTATTCTAATGTTTACAATTCAGGGATCGAACCTGAGTCATTCTTCACTCGGAAACCAGTATTATTGTAACATTGTTACCGATGTATTTGTAAAACTATAAATCTTTCAAACTCTATAGAAATATTTATATTCAAAATCATAACGTATATCTCACATTCCATCTAACTTGTAGAGGTTTACTGAAAAAGATTTTGCAAAATGCCGCGTATTCAACTTTTACGGATTCCAAGGATATTAAAGTTTACACAACAAAGCAAAATTATTGTGGGCAACGCCCGTATCTTACATAAAGTATACTCACTGGCCCCTGATAAACGCAGCGAGGTGAATATCACAAAGATAAGGCAGAAAATGTGTAGCATATTGTTTACAATAATGTCAAATCAGTTATAACTTTATATTTTAACGTGACTACATTTATATGAGATATGTTTTGCATCTTCAGTTATCTAAGAAACTATTATTTCGTTTTGAAATCATTTATTTGCGTCATAATCAAGTATTCAAGCGAACGGTATTTAGCTACAGATATCGAGTCCATTGAATTTCCGAACGCGTAGGATATTACATACATAAGTAGACCGATCGTGATAGGCGCCAGTACTATGAACCCATGATGTTAACAAGATGCTTAACATAATATAATTATTATATGTATTATAAAATACAAATAAGTATATATTTATATATATGAAACATGCAGTTAAAAAGCAGGCCTCACGCTTCTTTTCTGGTTGGCAATGTGTTACGTGCTCACCATGGGCAATGATGACCACTTACCATTTGGTGACCCGTTTGCTCTCGTGTTGGCTACTTACATAATAAACTTCATGATTTGAAAATAACAAATTCCTTTTTTTATTTTGCCTCGTAAAAAATATAGTTGGTACCTGGCATACAGAGTTCCGCTTAGTAGTTATTTCTTATATAAAATGTTTTTTCTCAGAACATATTTATATATTGGTATGTAAACCATTGTTTGGCCATAACAGCTATAAGTTGGTTACCATCCATTGGCAACGATGCAACTATCAGAAATGATTACGTAATAGCGCTTTCTGATAAATAATTATAAAAATTAAATTTTTCTACTCTATACATGAAATGCCATACTGCAAATTAAGAACTCATGTCAAAGATATTCTTATGAAGAAGAGATATTACAAACTTACTAATTACTTTAACGATAAGACTGTTTGGACATGAGTTTAATATATAACCATAAGTGCTGTTTGTAACTGTGAATAGGAAAAAAATACTCCTCGGGGGTTTCTTGTCGCATACATAAGTTAATTCAATGTTAGTGTCTCCTGGTGTTCAGGGACTAAATTGAAACGAGCGGACTGTACGAAGAATTATATTGACTACAGTACAAAGTATCGCGGGCAATGTGCTGCCTCGCAGGCCGCAGCAAGTGGAGTGGAGCGATAGCGATCGCTGCCCCGCGCCAGCCCTTCCGCGACGTCGATAGCCCTTAACACTTAATTTAAAACCAAAATTTGGTCAAAATAGTTACAGCTGTTTCCGTGATACGCGAAATAAATTAACATGTATATAACTTATACCTTTGTATAAAAACATACACCGATTGCTCATTTAAATGTATAAAATAAAAAGATAAATTATATGTCTATGATATTTCACTGAAGGTAGTTTAAATATATCATAGCATTTTTCCAATCACCCCGAGGCGTCGTGCGGGGTGTTTCTTTGTGATTTTATATATTCAATTCGTCCAAAGCGTCTCTCTATAAGCCTGAAGCGAAAATATCTGTAAAATAAATATATTTGTACAATAAACAGTGTATTCCAATGTTGGGTTATATTATCATTTACGATAAGATCGTGTCTGACTTATTTGTGTATGTATTATTTATGTATTGTTGATGTGTATGTAAAAATTTATTTCGTTACGTTAGTGTGCATGATTTTATTTATTTAGGTTCGGAATGTAAACGTTAAAGGGTATTAAGACTGCTAATACTGTGAGTGTACTAGTGCTAGTAGTGAACTCTTCAGTTCTCTGATCACGTTCAATGTTCTTTCTGGTCGAACATGTTTTTTTTATTTCTCAAGTAAAAAGAAATGGTTTAATTTGAACACACACACACACACACACACACAATTCACTCACTCACTTACCCACAAACTATGTATATTGGGAAGATGGTGGTAGGAATATGGGACAGTGCCGTGCAGTTGCTCGTTAATTGATTCAAAGTAGATAGATACCTAAGATTAGTTACTGGATATTACTTTGCAAAAATAAACAGTAATATTCCATTAGTATATCTATTCTACAACAACATATGATCGAATATATTATATTTTTTTAATTCTTTAAAATGTTAAAAGCTATAAAAAGCTAAGCTCCGCCGAGACAGCTTGCGCTGCCGTGACCAGGATTCGAACCTGGGTTACTACGGCCACAACGTAGGGTCCTAACCACTAGACGATCACGGCTACCGGAGCGGTGAGAGACTGAACGAAACTGTGAGTGAACAGCCGTTGGGATTGCGATATTTACGAATTTATTATGCAATGAACTGAGACACTGACGAAATGCGGATGAATTGGTAAATTTTTTTCAGAGCACCACGTATAAAAGATAGTAACGAGTGTTGCCAAGTTAATAATATAAATTTGTAGAACAGAAGATTACAATAATCGTGCTAAATTTGTTTTCAAATTGGTAAAGGTAACAAAAACAATTCATAAAAAAATTAAAACGTGACAACTACAATATTTTTTGGTGTAAGAGCTTACAGATAAATTCGCGTTTCGTTTTTGTTTCAATCTTTTCAAAATTCTCGACAAAAGTACAGATTAAAAAATAAAGTAAAAAAACGATCCTTATCATTTGGTGAACTGAACGAGTAGAAAAGGGTCGTGTCATCTGACCCGTGAAAATCGGATTGGCCTTGTAGATCGGAACATCAGACAACACTGATCGTAACGGTATGAACTTATTTTCCATGTCGGTAGATAGCCTACTGACGAGCAGACGCGACGTCAAATTCAAAATAATTTAATTATTTAGGTATTCTATAATTACACTTATGCACGTCATTTTTTGCTTCTACTGCCGTTTCGAAAAGGTGCTGACAGTAAGTGTTCACCGCCGCCTGTGGACCTCCGTTAAACCAAAGATATAACCAACACGTTGCTGGTCCAATCGGAGGGGGTACCTTTGTCCCTGTAGCCTGAGACCAGAATAGGGCTACGGTATCCCCTGCCTGTCGTAAGAGGTGACTAAAAGGGGGCTTCCGGGGTCGTGGGTGGCTAGGGTGGGAGCTCGAACCGTCCAGCCAACGACCCTGGGAAGGACGGCCGTATGCGTGGCCGCATACTGGCGTAAAACCAGGAAGCAAGTGGTGTGGTCCGTCACCCCGAGCAGAGCCCGGCGAGGCACGCGCTCATAGAACTCCGGTTGTGTTCCGTTGGAGATCCCGGAGTCCTATCACAGCGCTGAGGAAGGCCACCGGGGGGTTTTTAGTGCGGTAAAAATCCCACATACCCCGGCGTCGCTCCTACGGCACTGGGTACCTTTTGAAGGTTTCCCCCTCGACAACAAAAAAAAAACACAAAAAAAAAGGAGGGGGTACCTTTTGATTCTGACATATCTTTAGTTTCATCATCTTTCAATTTCTATTGTATTTAATATAGACAAAAAACAAAATTAAAATTAGGTTAAATAATGAATTAAGTTAAGGGTGACTGAAAATAGGTGTAAAAGATAATAGAAAAGTGGCAAAGTTCATATCCTATCAAACTGTGTATCTAAATTTTAGAAACTTATGTACTTTCTTATACCTTGTCGGATAGGTATTCAAGTCAACTTATTTATAGGATTTATACGCATTTTGTATTAATAATAAATATTTTACGATTCAAAACAAATGAAAGTTAGTCTTATTTTTTACTGCCATGACTTTTAAAGAACATACTTTAAAATATTTAGCCTGTAAGTGTGGCTATTAATTAAATTTAATAGAACAAAGATTAAACTATAATTATTTTACCAAACTTTTTGTAAAAACAAATTAAAAACAATTCCTGGACAATCAGGGATTTTTTTTTAAATATCTTAAACATCTATAACTCCATAACCATTGATTTTTGGATAAAGTGGACCATACATTATTTGACAGCACATGAGTTATACATTCACCCATTTAAAGCTTTTCTAGTTGCCATGTATAAATAGACCCACGATGCTGGCAGCATGCCTTCGCTGTAAAGCCATGTTTGTAGGCTGAGCGAGAAAGCTTCCAGCTCTCGGGCAGCTTGTCCTATCTTTCAGCTTTGCTATTGTTTCTGTGAAAAAATTATGACCGTCGGGGCCCCGAGGGACAAGGGACTCAGAAACCTTTGAAAAAATATACAGTACCTTGACTCTTATACTTTTGATATAAATTTCTTCTGTCGTTCCTGCGCTAGCGGCAGGTTTAACCTGGACGATGCTATAATAAAGATGGGATGGTGCTAGTGTATCAACACAAGTTATGACCCACACCAGTGACCGTCCCATACTCCAAGGTTCAATTATATCATCAGGTCTTTTGCGATCGGTATTAAAGCCATTCGGTATTAAATTTCAGTTGAATTTATTTTCATCACATTTTAAATTATGTGGATAAATCGTATTGTAATTGAATGTGAAACGTAAAATCTTGAAGGACATAACTGGACATAATTCTTAGAATTAATATTTATGTGATTGTTAAATGTTTTTTTCTTGATTCTAGGTTGTTCGTAGATGCCACCAACGACGGATGTGATAGTTGTCACAAATGCTATTGTATCAGTAATGTGTTTTGGTATAATATATGTAATTGTATGTATTTCAGCAACTTGTCAAATCAAATGACAGTTTATGATTAAATTTGTGGCACAGTCAGCATAACTGTCAAATTAATTGTTTTTTCATAAAGAGAGAAGTAAAAAAATTAAGCTCCGCCGAGACAGCTTGCGCTGCCGTGACCAGGATTCGAACCTGGGTTACTACGGCCACAACGTAAGGTCCTAACCACTAGACGATCACGGCTACCGGAGCGGATAAACGAATTTACAAAAGTTTGAGTGACCAAAGATCGTGGAAGCAATCTTTGTGAAATCATGAAATTAAGCAACACGTTACTGCGTCCAAAGCGTAACCAATCAGCGAAAGTTACGAACTTTTTTTTATTTATATTGAAATTTATTGAATGAACACTTGAATAATACAATACACTGTTTATTTGCAATGTCCGTAGATTATGAAGAAAAAGTTTTTGTATGTATACATACGACATGCCCAGTTAAAAAAATTATATTCAGTCTAGACTAATTAACGGCCCATTGTGGGACAGGGTCTTTTCTCTTAGTTGAGACACTTAAGAGCTGCTATCTAACGATAACAAAGGACCGACGGCTTGATGTGCCTTCCGAAGCGTTGAAGCACTCAAGAAGTTATACATATATAACTCAGGGTCACCTACCGACCACGCTCAAAATTGCTTGACGCATGTTGATGGACTATTGCTCGAATCCCCCTCGTTTTATGAGAAGAACCTGATGCAGTAGACTGAATTTCAGGATTGTATCTCCTTTACCCTCTCTTCTTGTTGTACAATAGAGAGTTATTTAATAGATATATAAAAACCTTTCTGAAACCATCTATTTAACAGAAGTAATTCTAAGTGGGATTTTGTTACTCCGAGTGTAATTTATTTGAAGCACCAGGAAAATTGTTTTTCTTGCACTATGTGCGTAGCGATTGATAAAATACAGGAAAGTTATTTTCTAATTACTTTTTTTCCTAGAATTTCTTTAATTATTGTAATTTAATTAATTACATTCTGTTATAAGGGGATCTTAAGGTATTTCAACTTAGTTTACTATGGAAACAAACATCATAATAGATACGTCGAAGTCCAAGCTTTGTAACGACTTATATTTTGTAACTCACCATTAATTTATAATTACTAGTATTCGCCAAGTCGCTGAAGTTCGATCACAATCATTTAATAAGATTGTCTTTGCAATTTTTAATATCAACAATAAAACTCATTAATAGCTACCGATCAAATGAAACAAAAAAAAAATTATATGACTAACACTAGAGAAAATTCCACTGAACTGTTTTGTCTTTGCCTTTTGATATCTAAATGCATGTATGTATGTACATATATGCATACATGCACACATGCAAGCAAGTATTTAGATACGGTATCCTGTAACTGGAAAATATCCAAAGGTAAGGTAAGGTCTGTGTAAGTGTTGTAACAACGAATGGCATTATTATCCGACAGCTCAGCTGATACCCACAGAGAAATAAAGTTTGAGGTGAAAAGGTAACTATCCATTCTTATGCCTTAGTTAACTTTGATCGTGGCACATCCTGCTGAAAAATGAACGAGGCTATAGCGAACTGTCTCTGCTATTGGGAGTCGCTGGGATCTGTTCTACATACTTTAATCTTAATAAAATAATATTATGAGACAATTTTAATAGACATCAAATCATGTACTGCGATATTAAATCAAACATCTCTAACAGAAGACTCTAAAATTCTATTTCGTTATCAAGCGACGAAAAATTTAATAACTTGTCAAGTTGTTCGATCAAGTTATAAAATTTAATGTTAACGGCCTTTAAAAACCTTTTAGACTTTTATGGCCTTTATATAAACTTTATGAAATTCATTTAATGGACACTCTTTATATAGATAATATTTATACCGCATAAAGTACCAGTTTTCTTTATTATCGAAGTATGTTATATATGTGGAGTATTCGGAATGTTTGGGAAACTTTATTTTTTTTCAAAATACATCTAAACCTATTGTTCGTACAATTCTACAGTCCACCTTAGACATCTTTGTAGAGTCTGGTCGAACGCTGTTAGCTCATCTTTCGACGATGAGACTTCTATTCCTTTGAGCAGATTTATATTTTAGGAAATGTAAAGAATACTATACGAATACGATACCCAAATTAGAGCCATAAGAAAGGGAAACCAAAAGTTTAATTGCTGTTCAGAAAATTCTTCACTAAAGGGTATAACATCATTGACTTCTATTTCAATTGAATAATAATTTTTAGTTTTATATTGATGTGAAAACAACGAGTGTTTTTTAATAGTCATTTTAATAAAATAAATTAACAACATTATGTGTACAGTATCATTCGAAGTACAAACTAAAGTACCTTAAACAATAAACTTTTTTAATACAAAATTAAATTGCTAAACAAAATTAATTTATTGTAACAGAATTGGATAATTTAATACAAAGTGAGTCCTCGTCTGTTGTTCAAAACTTGTCGGTCCACTGATTATTCATAGAATTGAGGAGTCCGTTTATGTTATCCAGCGGCATCGCTATAAATCCCTCAGCTGTTGTGTTGTTGTCACGATGAACAAGTTTTTGGAGCATGTCCTATTTCGAATTTTTCGCCAATTCCGCACAGTTTAGGAGCTAACACCAACACAACTTGACCTATCTTTCGGTCGGTTAACATCGGCTCACGTCCTGCAGTCAGCTGTATGTATCGGTCTTGTCGAGTCGTTGTACTCCTTCGGCGTCTCGGTGCTGCTCACCGGGATCTTCAGTGTTAGTGTAACGCTGCCGAAGTTAACGCCGAAATGCCGAGATGCTGAGATTGATTTTATTCCCGCTTGCAACATCCCTACACCTGTTTGCATTTCATCTGCGGTCAAATGAGGTCTCTTCATGATTTGAGTATGTCTCACAATTAAATTCTGTCAAAAACTCTTAAAATTATTATAGAACACACAAACTCAGTACACACACCTTTGTTATCTATTGATAAATTACCTAAATATAATCATTTTTGAAGAAACATAATACATAGTATTAAGGAAACAAAAATTGTAACCAATAATTAAAGTTATCATGGCCTTAATCAATTAGCGGTCCGCTACAGGGATGTGTGTTGTGCTTGGAAACTGTGGAGGCCTAGAGCATACGCCAGCACGTTGTTATAGTTGGCGGTAGAAATTTTTATAAATAATTTGTTAACATACAAAAAATAACTGCTTCGCCGAGACAGCTTGCGCTGCCGTGACCAGGATTCGAACCTGGGTTACTACGGCCACAACGTAGGGTCCTAACCACTAGACGATCACGGCTCTCGGAGCAGATAAGAGGCAAGCATAAAAATTCAGAGCGTATCGGTGAAATGAGACCGCACTTGTACATAACTTTATGCATCAGTGAATTTGTAGTTGAACGCTTGAATGAAAGCTTTGTCCGACGTAATTAAAAAAAAAGATATTTCAAAGTAGGCGAGGTCAATGTACACTACCACTAAAAACTAAGAAAACAGTGCGATTTGAGAAAAATACAAATGGTACGTATACATTTCAAATATCAGTAATTTTTACTGACTTTCAAGATAGCGAAGAATATAGAATTCTGTAATAAATAGTTTTATGCTTGAAAATAAATATTAAAAATGAACAGTTCAGTTATCACTTAACTCTCCCGTTACTTTTCAATTCTTCTTTTGCCTGCATAAGTAATGAGCCCAAAATTCAATAAAAGGCGGAAAATATCCCTGGGTAAATTTGCAGTTCAAAATAATAAGTGAACTAATCTACACATATTTATATTATAGTCATGTTGTTTATCGAGCTAGGATATAGGTAGTAATATGGTATGATACGCTATGTTACGTTTAGAGTTCGTAGGGAGCCAAGGCACTGTGATGTTCGTTTATATTCAGAATTTGTGGTTCCGAATACATTTGATTTGCATATAATTTACAACCTCATTCGTCACCATACCGCAACTCTGCTCAGATTTGCAAGCGAAATGACTCAGCGACGTGTCCAAGGGTTATTTACTAGTTGACGTGTGTAGCATCCCGGACACGACACAGTTTCATCCGGCAAATAAACCAGCGTGTAGAGTGCAATTCAGACAATTATGTGATGAAATATTTTTGTGACGATGGTGATATTGATGTGCTGATGATGATACGTGCTGAGGATGAATTTTTATTATATCGACGTGGTGGTCATGTTCGAGGTCGAGAATTGGTTGGCCGAATGAAAGGACCCAGATTATTGAGTAACAATGGGCAATGGAGCGGATGAGCCATACGATGATAAGTTGTCACTGCAACTGTCAATGATAAGAGCGCCAACGGAACGTTTCCGGCCAACAGAAAAGCGACGCAAACACTTGTCAAATGGTGTTTCAGGTTACACTGCCGGCGGCTCACTAGACTTCATAATCCACTCATTATTACCATGACTACATTAATAATACTAATAATTGCAATAAGTGCAAGCATTCAGATTATTTAAAATACACCGTTAATTGTAACTTCTGCTGTGAGTAGGTAATATACATTTAATTTTAAGAATAATGTACAACACTAATTTAAATTAGATTTTTGTTAAATTTGTAATGTAACCAATTGAGTATTCCAAGTTATTATACTGACGTCCGCCATTTTATATGGCATTGGTAAAACGATATTCGAGCTCAGGACATCTTTTTAAACTATGCTTAAGTAATGGTTCTTCAGCATATCAAACAATATCTGGAAGGAATGTGTCAACTAGCCAGGCAAGTAACAGTCCGGATTATGCATAAGTACCATTGGAATAAAGTTGGGGAGTCACATAATACACAGTCCCGTGACCTAGAAGTGAAGGGGCTCGGCGCCGTCGCTTCGTCCATTATCCAAACAGGTACAATATGAGCACGCTAAGTTTTATGTTCTCAAAGGTAGGATTCTCTTAGCGTTAAACCTCCAAAATGTAGCGCTAAATCTAAATTTAAATTCAAATCTGACTCCCAATAAGCCATAGCACATGTAATTTTAATAAACTTTTGTTAGATTATAAAAATAAATAAGGAGTATGTGTATTTATGAGTTATAAGTGAAAGTATTTAAGTGGTATTTGGTATAAATGTCACGAGTAAAAACGTGTTTTTTCGTAAGATTTATACGAATGTACAAATTCAATAATCGTGTAATACGCTAGTACGCTGGATAAATATGGTTGCATTTAGCTGTTTCTCTTGCTTCAGAATAATGGAATGTAACGTACGTAATGTAACGTAAATAAGACGTGTACGTTGTCCATTATTGTATCGTGAAGAGCATAGAACGTTCTTATTGTGCTCAGGGGATCACGAGAGATCTCAGGGGATCTGATAAGAACAACCCTTTAGATACTAACCACTAAAGGATTTTTGTCCAAGAATGTTTCAATGTTTTAATGAGTTTGATTAATTATTTTAGGGAAATCTTGTACTCTCCGTCTTGATTGCTGGAAGTTTTAGAAAGAAAAGACGACAGAGCGAGTTATAAAGCGACGGATTAAGGTTGCTGTTCGTCGAAATCTCTTAATAATCAGTCTATCGATGCGTACTCCGTTTTAAGATAAGGGCGATAATATCCCTTGGAGGCTTCGGAGATTATAAAGACTTAGGCGAGATACTCGTAAATTAGAGTAATCGGCTTAGCTTATATCGTTACTTATTTTATAAATTAATTTTACCAAAAGCACGTCAACCAGGTACCTACATGAAATTACGGTAAGTTACCTACTGGACAGTAATGAGGGTCTCCCGCATCGTTTTTGATTAGCAACGCGTGAGTGATGCATTTTGCTGTTATTGATGTCCATGGGCGACAGTGACCACTCACCATAAGGTGGCTCGTCTGCTCGTTCGTCAACAAGATACAAAAAAAAAATGATTTTAGAGGTAAAAATTATAAGCTCAAAAGTATGACTTTACTTAATATGATATTCATATTATTACGGCATAAATGAACCGCAAGATTGATGAAGTTACCGTTCTTATACCTATGTATATTGAGTACCGCAACGGTTCGCGGTAAGTATATGGTAATTTAGTACCTACACAGTTGCGAGGATCTGTTTTGGGTAGCCGCGTGGGGTTTACGTAATATAAAAACATACTTGTAACACAACACTTTATTTTAACAATACGTAACACAATACGTAACTATCTCAATGTTGAACTACTTGTCCAGGGCCTCGTTTTTCAATGAGAGGGCATAGAGCAGTGGTTCATAACTTTTTCAATGTTATTACCTCCATGGAAACTAATTTTACCATAACGTATAGCTGATTTGTCATTTTATTTACCACATTAAATTCACTGCCTATCTATTTTTTCCATTTTGATTATCCCCGTAAAACAGCTGTTTTAACCATCCGAGATTGCTCCTAAGGACGGAAACCTGGAGCTAGAGAAACCATTAGAAGTGATCGACGAGACAGTTTTCCTCATGCTGGATTTTTATAGAAGCACATTTAATTATAGTAATTAATTAAATGTATGTAATTATTTAAATTAAATTTGCAAAAATTCGAGTCGCCTGTATACACAATATTTAATTAACATTCACCAAACAAGCTTTTTCCATTTTTAAATGTTGTATTTCATACAGTATCATTAATAATTTTCTACATTTATCATTTCACATTCCCTCGCTTTAGAATCTTGGCACATAAATATTTCCGCTGTCACAAACGAGCGCTTTCAATTAAATATCATCGAAATCTAGTGTCAAAAAACTGGAAAAACTGTGACGGACCCATGTGCAACCTCCTCAGAATAAATACTAAAAACTAATGAACACCGTGGCACATATACGAACTTGTGAATTTAATCTTCTTGAGCTGCGCCGGGACGTCTCTTTAAGTATGTTCAACATTTTGACAGAGGTGAGTTTTGAACCCAAGAATTTTCACTAACTGTCTTCATTATTGTTAATTACCCATGAAGTATTCAAGTGATTTTAAACATTATTTTTAATTATCAAACGCAGTGGAATTGATTCACGATGCATTGAATTCAGATTGAGATTTCAATCAATTAATTAGTATTATTATTCTGATAAAATAGATTCCACAAACACGATTCCTAAATATATCCACGTTAAAGTTCCGCAATCTGGTACTTTGTCGCATGACGTAACGTTTCACGTCTCGTTTATAGTCACAATAAGGAGAACAATAAAACGAATATAAGTGTTTCATACACTTTATTGCTTCACAGATATTATTCTCCATAAAATCTCAAACAATCACGTTTATAACGACGAAACGAGCATCGCGCTCCTGAGAGGCGCGCTTAGACTAGAGGCACTGAGAGACAGGAATCACAGATCGACAGAGCTTAGAAGATAGACGGACATCAATATAGGAAGCTTGATGGAGGTGG
>PDGT01000016.1:1994163-2055633 GCA_003671415.1 Megathymus violae | reverse complement strand
CCGCTCCTCACGCACGCGGAGCTGAGGGATCCGCCACGCCGAGCACGCCGCCGTGAGCGCGTGCCGATTCAAAACCCAGTACGCTGCGGCGTTCAGCGCCGAATGTGCGTGACCGAGCAACAAAGCGTACTGAGCGACAACCGCCGGCGCATGCAGTCCAAATGTCCCGCATATCACGATGCCGGCGTGCGGACACCAGCAGAGCGCAAAGATGGCGGCGATACCGATTAGTACATTGCCGAGGCGACGCCGCGAGCGTAGCGTCGACGTCTGCGGCTGCGGCCCCAGCAGGCTGGGCTGGAGCGACTTCTTGGCGCGAGTGTCGCCGACGTCAACGGCGTCGCGACGCTCTCTCGGTCCTACGCCCGCTACAATAATGACGTGCGTCGGCCGTCGAATTAAGGGTACTGGGAGAGGAAGCTCTCCGTGCGCGGCTCTCGCTGTTAGTGACAGCGCGGTCAGCTTGACCCGCACGGCCCAGTGACATCTCGCCACTGCTACGGCTGGTATGTAGTAGGTTATCACGGCGTATGCGGCGGCTAGAGGTGGACACGAGGTGCACGACGCTATGACTGTTACTACACCTGTAACAAGAATAATAATTATTAGGTACCTACTAGTAGACCGGTTGACTTCGGCCAGACTGAATAATTAGTTGTATAGCCTAGATCGCAGACACACTAAATCATAAAATGCATACTTCCTCTATACAACATTAAAGATTGACTGAAGAAATGGGTTTAAATTTTTAAGGTCTCTACCCTCCATGTATTTTATCGGATATACAAAGACAGGTACTAAGGAGCTTAATCAGTCTCAGTTATACTTTTCAACGATTCGATTTTAGAGAACGATGACAAAAAACCAAAGAATAAGAAAAGTGTTCGAAGCCGAATATTTTTCAGCACGCTAATGAAAAATACATACTGCTTTAATGCCACTTACCAAGTAGTATCGCAGTGATCCATACTAGCCCTACTGCGAGGAAGGGCCGCGCGCATAGAGAGCTGCGGCCGCGACGCACCGCGCCGCTGCGGTCTGCAGCCATTGCGACGAGCGAGAGCGTGCTCGCGGCCACGGGGAACGACTACGGAAAATGTATTACAGTGCATTATATCCGTGTTATGTGTGTTGGCAAAATCTTTCCTGGGAATTCAATAGTTACTCCACACAATTTTGTTTACGTCATATTGGGAAAATTGTAAATTATGATAACGATAGACTTGTAACTAATTATACCGATGTATTACGTGACAAAATCCAAAGATATGTCTTGAGATACCATTTAAATTGTTTATTCAAATAAAGAAGAATACGGCCTTGAAAGCTACTACAACAAGATTCAGCATAAGACAATAGTTTTATACCTATAAGAATAGACTGCAAACATCTACCTGACGGCACGTGGTCACAATCTCCGTCCAAACACCAGAACACTAGATGTACAGCTTGACTTATCAAAATTGCGACTAGAACACGGTAATTCAATTACCAATTATTATTCAATTTTTTTTTGGAAATTCAATTGAAGGTACATTAATATAATATAAATATATAAAAGTCTGCCTGTATAGGTATAATGCCGCGATCACACAGCACATTTACACGATTCTTGGCGTATTGTAATTTATATAATGGGTAAAAATCTAGGATACTTTTCATCTCGGGAAAAGCAGATTCATTTCCCGCGGAATTTTCCAATTTGAAGCGAGGCTGGTTACTGATTAACAATAAAACTGTAACGAGGCCGAATGTTGAGCTTATTTTTTATATTTCTTACTAGCTGTGCCCGCGACTGCGTCCACGTGGAATTTAACAAAAAAGTTATTTAGTAGAAATACAAGTAGCCTAAATTACTCTTTATTGCATCAGCTACCTGCCAGTGAAAGTCCCGTCAAAATCGGTCCAGCCATTTCAGAGATTAGCCGTTACAAACAAACAGACAGACAAAAATTGTAAAAAATGTTATTTTGGTATATGTACCGTATATACATTCATATGCATGTAGTAAAAAGCGGTTATTTTAATATTACAAACAGACACTCCAATTTTATTTATTAGTATTTTATATAGTAGATTAATTTTTTTTTTATTTTTCAGTCTATCTCTTTCTGTCCAACTCTCTGTCTGTCTCTGTCTGTGAGAAATTGGTGAGAAGATGTTGATGATTCTTAACATATTTGTAATTAATACTACGAGTAGGTACTTATCTAAGATAATTTTTATTCCTGGAAATATCTGTTAATGCAGAATAGAAAATCATGGATATTCTATTAAGAGGGTATTTACTGTTTTCTTAAATAAATATCTACCTCTATTTTTAATTCATAAATTAGTAAAAAACGATTTCTACGATAATAAAAAGGCGCAAGCTTGTAAGTGCCTGATGACAAATAACATTGATTTCCAACACGGATGTTATTTGTACAAAAGGGGTGAGGTTTCCTAAAACGAAACGCATTGTCATTTCACGAATTGAAACGAAAACGGTTTTGGATTTGCACGTTCACTAGCAACTGCTGGTACACATGAATCGTCATATGTATTCTTGTATTCTTCAACTTGTCACTTCAATATGATTCTATGATAGGTCTACCGGGGTGGTTCGTCTTAGATATTGCACGAGAAATTTGCACGACTGGCGACTTCGAGCGCATGTCTCACCGTATTGACAGTAAATTGATGTAGAAAGTTTAAGGTTTTATATCGATTAAAATTATATATTAACTAGCAATTTATACTGGATTTTTAAGATAACAAAAAAGTAAATGAGATATTTTTTACTTATTTCTTAGTTCGATTATAATTTCAAAAAAATATAGGACAAATATGGCCATATTTTATCAATTAATAAAAAATTTACACACTCACATCAATTCCCTGTGTTGCGAGTGGCATGGACATACACAAATATAACATCATAAATACCTATGGTTCGAGAACAAACATTTACCTGTCACGTAAATCGAATCCGTGACCCCTCGCTCGACAGGCAGGCGACTGAGCTACGGGGTCGTCTTTATATTTATATAAAAAGCACGAAGAGACACTTGTAAATAAACAAACTTGTGACTTGGATATAAACTCATGGCTCACGGCATTCATAGACACTATTTTTCGGATTGTTTAAAGCGGAACAAAATATTTTGTATTATGTGTATTTTATTATTTTTCAAACACTAATATTATGTATATGACATGTGGGAGCCTTCATCATCTTGAATTTAAATAATGGACTTATACATTCCGTTAGATAGCTGGGTCGCAGCATCTTCGTCTTTCCACCAACTACTTCAGCCGGGTCCCGCCCGATAGCCGCCTGCCGGCTCGGATGTTTTGCTAGGGTTGCGCAAATACGTCACTCTCATCCAAAAATATATTATAATGTTGTCAAAACTAGAATTTAATATTTTTAAGTAGATGGCGCTACCGACGCGCCTTCATGTGTATAACATATTGATAATGTTCACTTCATATGTTTAAGTATATATATATATATATATACATAAATATAAAAATCTATATAAGATTTATGTTATTACAACAATGTATGTATGTTAATGAATTAAGGACTAGAAGTTTTTTAATAACCTATAATAATTACCGAATTAATTATAATCAGTTATTTAGTGTGAACAGTATCGTGTCTTCAATCTCTGACAATTAACACATTTGACTACCCTATCCATAGACTAAACAAGCTTGCGGTGTATAATAACTATTCGCATATCGATAAGGGAGAGCTTATCGTTAAAGGAGACTCCAAGCCAATTATATTTGACTTTAGTCAGGTCTGTAGTCCAACAGGTAACAGCTATTTCACGCCGGAAGCAAGCTGATACCCTCTAGCTGTCTCTGCTGACCAGACGGTCAGAAACGAACGCAATTATTCACAACGAATAAATTACAGACGACTTCATCCTGATTGAGGATGATTCGATTAATAAAATTAATATCGTATAGCTGTTTGAAGCTGTGTTAAACTTCTTTGAAAGTCACTATAATGAATAATTTTAATGTACTCATATTACAAAGAACATTTAACATGTAACATTTTTAAAGTTAGAGTTAAAACAAAAAAGATAACCAAAAGAGTGAAAATCAATCAAAAGACAGCAGCCACTCTGAAATCATTTTTCAAAAATAACAAATAAGTATAAATTGGTAGTTTTAAAAGTTTATTTCGCACACGTGAA
Organism: Megathymus violae; assembly: GCA_003671415.1. Classification (NCBI taxonomy): domain Eukaryota; kingdom Metazoa; phylum Arthropoda; class Insecta; order Lepidoptera; family Hesperiidae; genus Megathymus; species Megathymus violae. The sequence goes on along the minus strand of PDGT01000016.1, from coordinate 2,051,437 downwards.
AATTCTTTGGGACGTTCTCGAATTTATGTTAAGCCTGTCAATCCGCACTTGACTAGCGTAATAAAGTTTAGTCCCTCACATCCCCACGCGTTTACTCTGTTGATGGCTCTTGGAAATATAATTTTTTATTCGTGTACTGTCTATACCTCAATATAATACGTGACGTGGCATGGCAGGTGATGTATCCTGGCGGCGCGCGTCGCTGCCAGCGGCGCGCTGGCCGCACACACCAGCAGGTCTGCGGCACACACACTCAGCAGCTGCGGAGTCCGCAATCGCGACGCACCACCCGACGCCAGTGCCGCCATTAGACTCACGTTACCTGAAAATAATAATAAATTGGTCTTTTTGCTGATTATAAGTGCATATCATTTACCATAGTATATCAAAGTATACTAAACGTTTGGGCTCTGTTTGATTTCAAGGAGCCATGGCATGAATAAATAATATTCAATGGTCTTGGTTTAATATCTAATTTTGAGACTTGAAGGTTGGGATAAATATTTCCTTGTCTAATCAATAGACCTGGAACTGACCGGACTCAATTGATTCATGATAAATGTCTCTTTAATTAGATGAATTTTTCGACAAATATTAATACGTCCTACTAAAATTATGTTTAACGTAACAAACTGCCACACATGTCGGAGACAGTCCTGAATATGGTCACTGAACGGAACGCAGCACCTGACCCGAGTGATGGCAGCACCGTTGCCATGTCTCAACACTCAGCGCCTCGTCCTAGAACTGAGCCTAGCTAGATAAGGAGCAGGCGCTGCGGCAACACGCACTCATGTTTCAATCGTGCTGGAGACACTAGCTTGTTGCCAAAAACTATTACAAAAATTTATTTGTAATTATGTAAATGTAGTGAATTCTTCGTGAAACGTTACTCTGCTCGAATAATTATCTTCCGACGAAAATGTCTAACCATGAATGCCCATCCGCGTAAATAAGATCAAACTAATTTAATTCAATTACAAAGTATTGTCAATAAAATATTGTAAATTGAATTTTGTAAATTGGAGCTACACCGTGTCTTATTTCTGATGTCGAGTCAAATATACTTATATAAGTTTAATAAAATTGTACGTATTAATTAGTCTGGAAGTGTTACATAGTAACAAGTCAAGGTTAATATATTACAAAACTTTGGACTAGGAGATAAACAAGCCGCGGGTAACTGGGAAAATTGTAACGAATCTTGTCTAATATATAAATCTTTACTACTTCTAAAACTTTTAGCCGAAGTTCGGAACTTTAGGTGAATCCTCTAAAGTATTTTAGGGGTTCCATTAAAAATTATCTCTTACAGTAGAAGCATAGTTCTGTCCCTGCAAAACCTGATAGTTCCTTATCTAATTGATAAGCACATATTGACTTACGAATTCACTTACGAAGTGGTTACCCATCACAAACACTAGGTAGTAAAGCCTGCAGCTTCAATACGTAGTGGACCAATCGCAGCACTATATGTACTGCCTTGCGAAGCTAGATGAAGCTAGTATAACCCACGGCATTGGCACTTTTGCACATAAACACAAAAACAACACTCACCCACAATGCCAACGACGGAGACGAGCACATAGAGCACCAACAGCACGGCGAGGTGTGCCGTCACGCGCGGCTCCGTGACGTCCGCGTGACCCACGTCGCTGCCATTACCGTACATCACGCTACATTACTTATCACTGAAACAAACATTGTCATGTGATTGGAAACTGTGGAGAATCAAAAATTTATATTTATATTAAGGGAATACTATGGCTCTTAATTAAATAGACCTATAGTATTCTCTTCGTTGGAGTCGGGTTAGTAACAGATTAACATTTTGTTCATAATTCATATTACATCATATTTTATATTTTCGATTGCACGCATGTCAGCATAGGTAATAGGTAAATATCAGTCTACATACGAGGATCTGACGCCTAAATGATTTAAAATGTATGTTTCCAAGACAAAGAAGATATCGAGAAAAAACGGAGGGCAGTGGAAAATTCGGTGTTTTAGGTGCGAAAAATTTACAACGTTCAGGGCACTCTATTTGCGTGTGGGTGGTAAACACGCGACAAGCCTATAACTCCCTTCGCGTGCAGTACAACAAATACTTTTAAGATGGTCTTGGGACTGCGGTGTCATTCATTGCACGATAGGATTTATAATAAAGATATTAATTAATGCCTCACCTACATAACCAATTACTACTTACATAAAATTTTTATAGACTTTGTCTAAAATAAAGATTATTTTAATGTATCTCACAAATATCAAGTCCCACTGCACCAGAGTGTAAACTGAAATTTGGGCAATTTGGAAGGCTCGTGATTGGATCGGCTAATTGTGGTAAAATGTAGATGGAAAAATGGAGTATGGACTAAAATTGACCCTCGCCAATAAGATTGTATAACAACTGAAAATGTAGCAGGTGGTGAACTTGCCGATTATTGGAAGCGCCCCCGTTTTTTGGCACTTACCTGCAAGCGACACTGGCGTGAGTAGCTAAGGGTGAAGAGAGATGTGCCTCCGATTTCACTATCTAGGGGGAATTGAACTCCCATGAACGTGTTCCCTCATTATCAAAGTATGGTTGAATTTGTATTCTACTATCAGTATTGGCGGAATTAAGAGTGCTGAGAGCTTTTTGCCGTGTACTGCCAGGCGGTCGTCGCTGCGTAAAGCCGATTAGGCCGTAAAATAAATTGAAACAGAGGGTCCATTTTACATTTGACGTACACTACGTACGACGTACAATACGTACGAATTTATAGATCGTACATGAATGATATTTTGGGGTAATATTGAATAGAATCTAATAATCTTTATTGTACATCATAACAATAACAGAAGAAATAATGTAAGTGAATAAAAAATTCAACTCGCAATACCGTACGGTATTACACGCAATACAGATAAAATATCAGAAGAAATAAGTAAAATACTTTTTGTAAGTACACCAATCTCTTGTGATTCCGTTTCTTAGTTCTTTTTCACATTTTTCTAACATTAGCATAGAATATTTTATGTATTCCTTTAATAATTTATGCACACACGGATCATTGAACGGATAACACATGAAGACGAGGGTACAACGGAACTACTTATTTATTATGAAATATTGAATGTATGAATTTATAATGGCAAGTAAAAACTATATTTTATGCATTTTGGAGAAAATTTTTATCTTGATTTTAAATAATAAAAATAGAAATAATTACAGGTAGTGTAATATATGGTTCATTTTAATTATTTATATTGTTATAAACCCTAGGAAATCCCAAAATTCTACTTTTCTGACCTATTACCCCATAATGAGTTGTGGTCTATGATGCTAAATCCGCTTCGAAACTCAGCGTGCTACAGTTTCTTGATTCCATCTCGTCTTCTTGCAAATCGATTTGTATTTAACCTCTTCAACAGTTTATTGACAACGTGACTCAACTACGAAATAGAATGATAATTTTGAGTTTATGTTAGTTAATATCAATGATACCACAAACCAAAAACAATGGACCACAACCAACTCTTCTGGAGTAAGGCGGTGATGTATATCCAAATGAAAATGGATGAAAATTATTTTCCTTTTACCGTTAATAATTTCGCTCCTTATATTGTCATAACCTTCTTTTGAATTATTAATTTAATTGAGATCATTAGAATATCGTTAAAATAATATGTCTGGATGCTTGTTAGTGCATAGAAATCCTATTATATCTTCAGTAGGTGGTGTGGTGCGGTGGTGGTTCAAATGACCCCCCATTTTGTTCGTTACAATGGTTCTGTTATCTGTGTGTCGGAGGCCGCAAGAATTCAGTGTCGTGATGTTACTTATACGAGTATGTCATTCAACTTCTGATCGAGTAATATTATTGCTCTTACATCATCGTATCACAAGATTCCCAACATTTTCTAAGAATTTTCGCCCCTCACACTTGTCCTGCTAGAACTGCTGCGCCCTTCGTTTGCTCGCCAACGTTGTAAAAATGTATGTACGTTAAAATGTTAATGCATCAAATTGATTTTTTAGCTATAACTAAAAACACTAATTTCAGTTAGGTCTGCAATACATTTGAGCGGTTAGAGAGCAGGTTTATTTCTTGCTTGACGTCAATATTTATGGTGCCTCATCTAACTCTGACCGTGTCATAAAACTCTTAACTATGTCAATGTGTTTAAAAATACCCGTTCAGTTTAAATAAAATCTATTTCATTTTTCGAGTTGCCATCGGGACTCCAATCAATTATTATTTTCCTTTAGTATAATTTTCCTTTGCTTAGATTTATGACTCAATCTGTGTGCCCACTATGGCATACAAATCTCATATTACTATATTATAGCGAACTTTAGTTTCTATTCCCGTCACCGTAGATAGCTTCGAGCGCCTTGAATATGTGATAGAAAATTATATATCACATATAACTAATCTGAATATTCACGAAACAGTAAAGAGATTATTTGAAATCCAAAAAGGAACCGATTTTAATGTAAGAGTATGTAATATCTGTAACTATTTTTAGCCAAAACAAATGAAAGCGGCCGTTTGCCAAGAATGGGTAGTCTCAGTGTTTCAAATATGCGACATTGCTGGATTTATGCTTTATGGGATTCAAATTAATATAACAAAAGTATTAACACTTAACTTTGATGATATTGATTAGATACACTAAAAAAATACACGACCGGATATAATCCGGAAAAGAAACATGAATGGCAACTACTAATGGCTCTTTAGATGTATTTTAAAATAATATTATCGTAAAATATATTTCGCGACTATTAAATAAATCTGGTCTTTGGGTATAAATATGAAAAATGAACATATCTAAAGAATCGACCTTGATTATAAAAATCACTATATTTAAAACGGTACCTTGTGAAAAAAATTTGAGAAGTTTATAAATTATTTTTATTGTTGATTCAGACGAATGTATAAATAAGAGACACGAATCAAAGAAAGTGACAAGAGCTCCTTCCATTCGCTTACATTCAAAAGGTATGTAATTATTTGTCGCGGTTGTAAAAGGACTATAAAAGTCTCGTTGAAAGCCATTATTGCGATTAAATTGCGTCTAGACAACTGTATTGAGATCTGAATGAGGACTCAATTGCTAGTCAGGGTTACCACATGTTTTAATGTGCCACACTCTCAATGTTTTATGCATGAAAAATATTTTTACCCATTTCCACAAGTTGAAATGTCATGTAATATCTTTCTTTTAAACGGAATCACCGCTAAAATGAGCCAGCGAAATAAAATTCAGCTAGATAGCTGACAGATTGACAGATGTCAATGTTGTCAAATTTACAGTTACAAAAATCAATATGAAGTTGGGTGTAAGACGAATATTAAAGTCTTAAGACGCATTTATACAGTCGTTACATTTTATGTAGTGACATTTTCTAAAACGATAACTTACAGCTACATGAAAAATCTTCAATATAAAAATGTAATGTTATTTAACATGGCAACATTTTGTGATGTGATGTTACTGGTGTTACTGTTAATGGAGTGGATGTACGAATAAAATATGAAAACGAAGAGATAGGTCCACATGACTCCGTGACCTAGTTGGTATTGACCCTGTAGCCGAGTGAGGTGACCCAAGTTCGATTCGCGGCCGGAGCATTAATTTACGTGACAGATAAATATTTTTTTTTCCCAGTACTCGCTGTTGGTAATATCTCATTTGTGTGTATAACACATAAAAAATCTAGCGCGAGGAGCTTCAGAGCCTCGTTTCTGAACAGTTATTTATTCTGAGCGGTTTTTTATTATCTGTGCTCATTTGAATAACTCTAGGTTGGTTTCTTTACACGGCTTTCCTTTTGTATCTCTAGTGAAATAGAAAATAATATGTGCATATATGTAAGATATCTATAAGTTTCTGTAAACCGTACAGTCAAACACTATGGATAGATCTGTATGGTTATAACAAAAAGATTGCAAGTACTCGTATTGAAGCAAAATCAGTTAAACAGGGCAGACGAAGTACAAAAGTTTGATTAATATGCACCAGCATTTCATTTACTGACTTGCATCGGGATGAAAACGAAATGTTGATTACTTGCTCTTTTCATATAGTTTTTCTCATTTAATGTTTTACTAAGTTTAAAATATTCTAAGTTTAAAACGTTCTGTCTTAATATACAATTTATTTTATAAATTTACTTTATAGTAAATGTTAACTTTTAAAACGTAGTTTATATTTAACACGTTCATGATTAAGAAGTTTGTTTTGCCATAGCTCTGAGTTGTCTCTTGTCTCTTATTATTAATAGACATCTACACATACAATAAAATTCTAACTGATCGCTTTCTGTACATTAAAGATATAGGAGAAAAGTTTTATTAGGGGCCTTTATTAACGTAATAGAACACAAAACAATAGTTGTTCGAATTTTTGTCTGTTTATCTGTGTGTTTGTTCGCGCTAATCTCAGAAAGGCCTTATTCGATTTCGGTTTTTTTTCGACTTTTGTATTGCAGTACGCATCACTTAATATTTAAAGTTCGTTTCATATCAATCGATCCATAAATAAAAAAGTTATGAATGAATATATGTATTACTATTCACAGAACGAGAAAAACCCATTACTAAAACAATGCAGATGCTGTTTTTCTGAAGCAAAGCGTTTGCTAGTTTCATAATAAAATGACATTAATCACAGTCATATGCATCTTGAGTTTTAACATTTTAGGTCATAAGAATCTATTATTTGTCCCTTGTATTATATTGTATTTACATTTTGTCTATTTAATATGTTCTTATTTGATTTTTTGTTGTTAAGAATCATTCTGCTCTTTAGTGCTTAAAATGTAAAGGGCTCCATGTATTATTGAGTTCAAGGACATTTCTGGGTTAGTGGTGCACCCCGCTGGACTATTTACTGTACTGTATTGTAGTGAGTCTGCCTGCTGAGCGAAAGGTCCCAGGTTGGATTCCCGGCCGGGCCAGACATTTATGTGACAGATAAATATTTGTATTCGGGCCATAGCTGTTTGCGATGTTCTCATTTGTATACGTCCATGTCAACGGTAATACAAGGATTCTGACGCGGGAATGGGAAGGTGTGAACGTTTATTGTAATTATTATTATAGTACTTTAATAACTCTTATAAACGTAAAATTTTGCTTGTCTGACGTACTGCCGAAACAACTTTATTATATATACGAAACTGAGGAAAACAGCTTTCATGAAGCAAACTTCTCCCACAATTTTAATCACGTTAACTTATTTTTAATATAAGTTTCACATCGCCGCTGACGCCTCCCGAGATTCACTTAATAATTATGTAAATGTGAATCTTACAAAATTTTTGAGTTGTTTAATAAAAAAGAAATATATATATACTTTATTCTAAGCAAATTTTTGAACGATGCCTTGGGATTTTAAATTTCATAAATGGGACTCATACTGAGGCCTTCAAATTAATTCATTCGTTCATTCTTCTCGAGCTATATGACCACAACCGTAGACATTATGGAATAAACATTTTGGATAAAGATGTCAACAATTCGTATCAATCTATTGTGGCACTCAAATTTAGTAATAAATAACAAAACAGAAGAAGCTTAAGAAAGGATTAGTTTTCACCAATATTTTATTTACTTATATTGTTTACTTATAATATTATTTATTTAGCTATTTTTGATGATTTTGTAAGCGTTACAAAACATAAACTGTTATCTTTTTATTGCAAAAATAACTCCGCCGAGACAGCTTGCGCTGCCGTGACCAGGATTCGAACCTGGGTTACTACGGCCACAACGTAGGGTCCTAACCACTAGACGATCACGGCTACCGGAGCACTTGTTAATAAACGTTAAAATAACTACCATGCTCTTATACGGTACAACCTTGCTTAAATAGAAGTCTTTATACAAGTTTGCCTTATTGAATAAAATTGTGACCTACAGAATTTGGTTAAGTTACCTAAGCAAGAAAAACAAAGTGAAACACCTATCCTATATCAAAAGAGTATTTGCTTGATGCTTTTGTAACGTAACAGTTATATTTTCAATTTTGTCGGGTTACTGAAAAAAGATCACTTTCTCCACGATTACTCCGAGGCGACAAAAAATGAATTGCGCGCCGAGTAATGTCATAATAAGTGTATGAATGAATTTAACAGTTGAATGTTACAGTAAAAATAAAACACAAAATACTGTGACGATAGTAAAGTGGCTTTTCTTATATCTTTCAGCTAACATCAGCTTTTAGATAAATCAGGAAGTAAGGATAAACGCCCATTATATATGTTTTCTATGTATGTGTTAGGAATGTTATTAATTTGGCAACTTATAGTTATTTCTCTTTCCTGGATGTAAATCTGGTGTTCAGGAGACCAAGTCCAGACACAGGAAACAGAACGAAAGAAAATGTGTCCTCGCGTGTCGTTATTCGTTCGAATTGATTAATGGATAACCCCGCAGTTCGTAATAAAATCTTTTTCTAATGTATTATTATTACCAATGGAAAAATTTTAAACTTATAATATATTCCGTGTGATTATTAGCAATTATGAAGTTTACACCTCGCAAGTACGTGGTTCGCTGTGGTTCTATTTCTAGTAGGTAATTTCCTTTCCCGAAGAAGTTGTGTGGCAGTAAAATTAAAATATGATTTATGTCACTTATACGCATAAAATATTTGAAATGTAACTTGTCTATTGCGAACATTAACTATAATTACGTTCATACAATGTCCGTTTGTTAACGTCAAATCCATTGGTTCGATGAAGGCTAAAAGCGAATGAAAAACCTGTTCCAATTTCCGGTGAGAAGATTAATTCGTAGCGATTTACCGATGGTATCTTCTGTCTATGAAACTGACAGTATGAAACAGCCGAGAAACGAATGGTCATTGTCGCTTTTAGATATATCCAATACTCGAAGGCATAATCGAAGGCTTGCTGGCCAAGAAGAAAGGGGATTCTCTTATTAAGTTCTCCGTTACTGCATTCTAAACACGTAAAAATATTCCATGGCTAATGTCATAAGAATACAAAGCAGTCAGTCACAAAATTGAAACTCTTAGCGTTCAAAAATCGTGGTAATGTAAAAAAAATTATGTTCTGTGTTTTATGCTCATAATCGGAATTGTCTCTGAATATAAAAAATGAAGTTCAGTGTTTACCCCAGGGTCAGTCAGCGTGACAATTAACTACGTGGTGTAATTAACTAATAATAATAATAAAATAAAATAAATAATAATAATACTAAACATACATCATCTTACAGAGAGCTGTCATACTTAATACATGTCGCATTGTTAGGAAATTCTTATCTACGGACATCACCACATCGACTCTTGTGCTTGTGCTAATACTAATAATAATAAATAATACTAATAATAATAAAATAATAAGTCTTAAAATTTATGGATTGTATATAATTAAGTCTCATAAAAATAGACATAGCAAAGATAGTGATGGTGATTATTGTAGTTGAGTCAATGACATGTTGATGTGTAATAATTTATGGTTTTTCTTTGTTACTATTTCAACAATGTTTCATCGAGGATGAATGTTAATTATCATCCCTGTCTGATAAGTGTATTATTTATATATATACTTTCCTTAATCAAAAGAAAAACACACCTGTTACACAACCCTATGACATTACGGTATGATTTCAGTTTTCTTGGATTTTTCCTATGAAATATTATGAATACTAATGTGAAGCTACTAGAACAATATCTCTTATTGAAAAAGAAAGTTAATGCCGAGATGGAATATTTTTTTGGGGAGAAGAATGTTATAATGTACCTTTTTGAATATATCTCGATTGTGGAATCTAGAGATTATCTTTTCAATTAAGAATCCCACCTCGGAATTATCTGCTCGAGTATTTGAAGGAGAATAAATAAATCTATTGTGCCCTGTTAATATATAAATATATTTTACTCGGAATATTTGAACTTACTGGTAGGGTATAAATACAACAGTTATCGAAGTACTCTGTTTATTTACATTCGACATTTCATATAAGACCACGATTCCAAATTGCCACAATAAAATGAGAAACATTTGAGTGAGGACTTCTGTTCAACGTCGCATGTCTGTGATACTACATGGTGTATAGTAAGATACTATATATAAGATACTATATACATATACTATAAGATAGATGTGATACTCCAAGGTGTATGTTGTATAGTATCGTTTTGCTATCGTTATGTATTTTTATAGTACCAGTTGGACTTGGTGATATGAGCTGTTATTATAAAAGTCGCAACAGACGCTCACTGTTGTAATTTGTTCTAAATAGTTTCCATATTACATCCAGCGACATAGTAACATCTGGTGACAAGTTGTCGTGAGTCTACATATGCTACATAAAACTAATAATAGTTTGGACAGTTTTATTTATTATAAGGGTCAACGTAAAATAGTCGACAGACGTGCAAAGTTGGAATCGAAGTGATAATGAAATAAGATAGTTGCCAATATACTTACTGCGGTTATTATGAACCACATCTTAGCTCCCTTTAAAAAAACGTCACGAAGCTTTATAAATAAAGCCAGCTTTATAAATATAACCAGTGGATTTAAAAACCCACTGGTTGAAAGTTAAATGAACATGTCACCATCTTTATTGTAACTAAATGAATTTATAATTTTTATATTCACTAGGTATTAACTTCACCTTGTATGAACCTATGCAATAAGGAATTAATAAGAAATATATATTTTTTACGATCGGGCAGAGCGGCAACGAAGCGCCCCATTTAGTAACGATTTTTTTTTATTTTCTTCTGAATACAACTAAAGGAGTCTAGGGTTTTGAAACTTAAGCAATTGAGCAAGTTATCACAACATTTTCTGAGCACCAAATAATTAAGGGTGCTTGGCGCGTACTCCATAAAGAAGCGCTTGTTTGAATGGCGGGACAGTAAAAATATAGCGTAATAAATGTGTATATAAAGTTAAAAGATAAAACAACATGAGCGAAAATTAAGATTCCATTATATGCACGTATTACGACCAAGCAAATATTCGTCTCTACACACCGCTTGATAAATCGACCCTCATTAGGTTGAGCTCGCTTATTTGGTCATAATTCTGCCAGTATTGTAGTATTATAACTCGTCAACGTGCATTGTATTCTAGACATAAATTTATTATTACTACGGGTAATTATACGGTTGGCAAGTACTAGACATTTTATGAAAATACGACATAAAATATATTTAGGTCAAAAAGTGCTCTCACAGAGGCACTGGACAAACAGACAAGTATTGTACTCTAAAAGTGTTATAAAAAAATTATTATAATAAAAATTTTATTAAAATAATTTTAATTTTTAAAGTTGCAAATGCTTTGCAAGCGAATGCTCTGATAATCAATCAATTAACTTATGGCACCTAAACCTACCACGGATTCCATTAAAGGTACATACCTAATTAGGTACACATACCTTACTAGGTATGTAAAGCTTCGTAAAACAAATATTAAATATTAATTATGTCAAGAATCAATTAGTCATTTTCGATAAATTGCACAATAACTTTCGCAGTCAGTATGAAACCGTTGTACCACAGTGAATGTATGAGTTTGCAATTGTGAATATTTTGCAATTGTGAATATTGACGTTTCGAATGTACTAACTTATGTTTTCGACTTTTCAAAGACATTAACGTACTTTGGTTTGAGATTAAAGTTCGTTTTATATAAAAAAATAAAGTCCACTAAAGATTGCTCAGGGAACGATCTTTACATACGGGTGACTCGAACGTACTGAATGTAGTTCCACGAAATCGCTCTAACAAAAATACCACAGAATCCGTGAATAGATATTTATGTACGTACATAAAAATGAAAAGGTTACCAGCCAGGAATTTACGGTATTAGCATGCTTGAGGGTTTATTAGTTAATAATCAATTATAACGTGTAATAGAGACTATGAATTGTAACAACCAGCGCTTGCACAGATTACGAAACGTGCAAGTGTTCTAGTTCTTTGTAATCTACTGTTTTTTCACTCCCATTAACAAGTGCTCCGGTAGCCGTGATCGTCTAGTGGTTAGGACCCTACGTTGTGGCCGTAGTAACCCAGGTTCGAATCCTGGTCACGGCAGCGCAAGCTGTCTCGGCGGAGCTTAGTTTGTTTTTTTTTATTTAATATGTAATTATTTATATATGTAATTATTGAAAATACTGTTTCATTTTTGCATTTTAATAAACTTCATTATAAACTTTACAGTGATTACAAGATTGAAAGGAAATTTTAATATAATTATTATAAATAGATTTTGTAAAGATTTAGATATGTATTGTATGTTTATTGTCTAACAATATATCTATAGATTAAATAATACAATTATTCTTATAAAAAAAACTCAAGACAATACAACAAAAATATATTGTCCATGAAATTATTATAAATTTATACAAATTATATTCGAAAGTAATGTTATTATATGGTATCGGGACAAACTTTTTCTATATCCACAGGTTATATACAGTACGATATGAAACTTTTATTAGATGTAGTCCTATTTCTCACAGAATTTATGGGCTGCACTGGCCACTTAATGCCAGATGGACTACATTAACCCTTATATCGAAGGTATCGTTATAAGTGTTCTTATAAAAGCTTACAAGCATATATGTACGTAACAAATCTATAAGATATACAGTAAGTAAAATTTGTGTATTATAGTTAGATGTAGGTATCTTGTGCTGGCTTATTTCTTATCGCAAAAACATTGCAAAACGCTGGTAGTAATATAAGTTAAGGAATAAGGCTATATAAGCTCGGAAAATTATGTTTGTAAGACTGTTTATGTAGCATTTTAACTATGTGCATTAATTTACGTGACGTAAGTTACTGATGAGCTTACCAGTATTTTTCTGCATCTCCAAACATGCATACGATAATCCACCTTAGTTTCATACATATAATGCATAAAAGAGTTTATGTTCTAATACCGAACTGTTGTAAACTATTATGCTTACTGGAAATGTTTTTCGTATATTGTATTGTTTCTCGTATATGGATCTTTAACATTTGTCAATTTAATTTAACAGCTGTAAAATATGCTACAAATAAAAATTTTCTTTCTTTCTTCTTTATATTTCAACAGAGAACAGAGAATTTATTTTTCTCTCAGTCCGTTTCTATTTTGTTATGTTTGTTACCTCACAACTCCGTTATTTACTAATCGACATTTGTCGTTTGGTTCAACTTCAATTTTAACAAAAAAATATAAGCCATCCATAAGGATGCAAAATAAGGCATGGAACTAAGAAATTCACCTTTTTAAAATTGATGTTGGCTTTTTTTGTTAAAATATTTGTATTTAGTTTTAAACATAACAATTGTTTTAGAGCTGTACAAGATTCATAACAAAGGAAATTTCCGCCAAATTTTCCCTGTGAAGCATGAAATTTAATGAAGGGGAAAAAGGTAGAATCCAATTACTAAACAAAGAGACCACATGATGCGCTCTATAGTTTAAGCGTTCAAAGCTTTTGGACCTTCGCGAAAGGGCCTATTCAGCTTTTGTATGCCACATTTCAGAAATATCAATATCCGAATAATATTATTATAGAAAATGTAGGGATTATGTGACTCTTGAAACTGCGCTTTAATAAAAATTCGATTAAATATTTGATTATAATTGAATGTACGTGTGAATGAACGTAATATAATCAATGTAATTAACATGTAATGAATGCAGTAAATATATACAGTTATAATATTTAAATTAATTAAACTATCGCATTAGGAAAGCTTGTTCTATTAGTTTTATTAATTTTGTCTTCTTCTCTTCTTCTCTTTTGTCATTCTCTGCTAGCCAACCTTCTGGTTACACAGAGAAGCAGCGATGGCGGCACATAGGTGGAATTAGAATTAAGTAATAGGTATAATATATGTGGTATTATATACTGATATAAGTAAATACGATAAATGTATATAAAAATAGTATAAACGTATAATTGTATAAATACATACAAAGGGAATATATAATGACGATGAATTGATCTACTAAGATAGAGGTGTTCGTCAAATGTTGTCTCAAAGTTTAATTTATTGCATGTTTTTTTTACATTTTTAGTACATTGAAAGGAAATTGGGTATAACAGACTACAAATAGAAATACTGTCACACAGATATGAGATTACTCTTGCAAAACTTCGTTATTTAATCGAGTATTCGCTATCGGTACGGAACCAGCCTTACACTGAGAGAGATTAATTTGTATAATTATGTTATAAATTGAATTCGAATAGTCCTTGCAAATTTGGAGCATTTTAATATTAACATATTAATTTCGTTTCCATTCGAATTAATTACTCAACAGACAGAAAGTAAACGAAAGTTATTATAATTATTTTGTCAATTCAACAACTTGTCTCACCATGACCTATTTCCGTGACGATGTTCTCGCTTAAGAGAGTATGAAGTTTGAAATGTATGTATCAAGTGAAGTAAGTTTTAAAATGTAAGACTATCACACGAAGATTTCGTCTCTGATGTGTCCCTTAATACGCTTTATTTCATGAAATTATCCATTCTTCTAGTCGCCAATTTTTTTTAGTCGTTCAATATACCAATTTTGTTTAGTGTTAAAAGCCGTTAAATGTTAAAAACCTACTAAAGAATACTTTTCAATAATTTAAAAACACGTGCCTTGCGTCCCGAAAATTTTATTCGCATGCAATGATGCTAGAGGCTGTGAATCATAAATTGAATTTGAAATTGGACAAAGGAGAATCATAATTTATTATTGGGGGAAAGTAAATTAGTTGTCAGGGATTACGAGCAGAATTGTTGATTAATTTTCACGCTTCAGTTAAAATAATTAGCTGATTATTGAAATACCGGCCGATGCTTCGAACAAAGCAAAATTTGAATAACTGTTTTTTATCTTTTGCCGAGTTTATTGAAGGAAAAAATATTTTTAAAAGAAATGGGCCAGAGAGATTTATCCAATGAAAAATAAAAATGCAACTGTAAAAACGAAACAAGTTCATAGCTTAAGATTGCTGGCCTTCTCATTTCCTGGCCGATAGTGCACCAGTGATATCTTTCTTCTTACTAATGTCCATGGGCAACGGTGATCACTTACCATCAAGTGGCTAGTCTGCTCGTTTGTCGGCTATTAATTAAAAAAAATAATTATTTATGATCACATTCATAATATACTCTATTATGAGACATACACGTTACAAAAAATATTTTTCCAGTCGTTTAATGGCAACAAAAAAGACACTTGGTGGATCACAGTTTGCCCGGGCCTTACGATACTTTGTTTAGAACAAGACAGCTTATTCAACACGCCACGCTTTTGTTCCAAATGAACTTGGAACTTGTTATATGACTGAAAGGTCAGCCAGCGAGTTGGTTACTTCGATAGTTTCAATTGTTTCGTGCAAAGACAAGTATTTGAGTGTAATAAGTTCTTGTTATTGTTTTTTGGATAGTTAGCGAGCTCGAAGGACATAGTAATGACACTTGGGAACACCGATGAGAAAAAGTTCGTTCCGGTACTGAGGAGATAGGTGACGACGACGCATTTAGATTTTGTTGATGGAACCGTGTGCTTTTCCGTTGACCATGTTTTAATTTTAAATTTCTGAATGAGTCAGGCTTTAGTAAGAGTTCTCAAACAATTATAAATCCGGCCGGTAGATAATATATTTTTTTAAAAGCAAACACTTGAGTGGTATCGTGACTGATAGACTTCGAAACCCATAATCTAAGAAACAGTTACATATAACTATAAATGATTACTGTTATTAAGATGGAACCTTGTATGATGGTTAGTGAACTATGAAGTTATAAGTTCTATGGTGAGAAAGTTGTAACGAACAACACAAACCGTAATAAAATAAATCAAAAGGAATAAAAATAATTTATCATGATACAACATCTGTAATATTCGTAGACATTTATTAAAAGATTTTCCGAACAGCTTATGCCTTGATTTTATGTCAAAGTTTTGAGGCTAATGTTTGGAAACCACCCACGCAGTAAGCAGGACGATTAATTCTGAAAGTGTAATATGAGCGGTATATTCAGATCCATTCGAAAAATCGAAGTAATTAGTAGATATATTATTTATTACTTCGAAGTGTAGATTTTAATTAATTCTCGCTTCGCTTTTGTAAACCTATCTTACGTTTAAAAGAACACGCGCCTCCGTAGAACTTGTTTTAATCTTTATCAAGCATTCAACTTCAAATCATTTTTTTCCTATTTTATTGTTTCATGAGTTGATTCTCCTAGTTCTACGAATCATAAATATGGGTATTAATTTATCACAACAGCTGCAGAATAGCAGTCAACAATATTATCACTAACGTCTGAAAAGAACTTTCATATCAAATTTTATTCTTTGTTCCTTGCGAACAGTAAATTTTCCAAGACAAAAAGTATATTAGGTTTTGACCCTCAATATATGTTGCAGAACTTGCCAAGATGTTAAGTAACACCGAAACCGATACATTAGTTATCTCGCAATGCCGTAACAGGCCGAGGAAAAAATGTTTTTGGCTATATCGTTTGAAAGCATGCAATAAATATTCCAAAAAATATATAATGTACACATTCGGCCCGTTACAATTTTATTATTAGTTATTATTCAAAAATGGAGGCAACTATTTTATTTTAATCATAAGTTATGTTCCAATTATTATTTCGAATGGAAACAATTTAAAACCAAAAAATTGGGTTACGATAGTGTTTGCTTTGCGCTTATTTCACGGTGGCATTGTTGCGTTCAATTGCGATAAGTTCTTCACAAATTATGTTGAAGTTCCAAAAAACTGGTAAATCTGTTGTAAATGTTTCAATATGAACATATTCCTAATCCTTTTGTATCCTTTTCATGTTCAATATAACCTTAAGGTACTTACTAAAAAGAAGGTATACTTTAAAAGTTCTTAGAACTATAAGCTTTATAATTAGTAAATGTCGGATACAATAAGGGCACGTTAACGAAACTTCTCGAAGCCGAGAACAGCGTGAGGAGTCAACAAATGAACCATGAAATCGCTTTTACGAGACCGTACATATCGACTGGTCAAGTAATCGTGACGGACGAGATGAAGCTGTATCAATAGATAATAAAATGTACACGACGGTTTAAAAATAAAAAAAAGTGTTTGTGTCAGTTCCGAAACACGACTGAAGATTACTCCTTAAGTATAAATGTCTTTGAGAAATACATATATAACATAAATGACGCTGTAAAATAGATATATATGTATGTATATGTCGGAGATGGTCATTAGTATAGACGTAAAACGAAACTCAGCACGATATTCGAGAGATGGCAGCACCGCCGCGATGACGTCGATGCTCGGCTATCGTGCTACAACAGAGCCTAGCAAGTGGAGTGACGCCCGATGGAGCCACAGTTTACATTCTGCGGTCGAAGAGATCGGTTCCTCTGCACTGGGAACTGTTACTGGTTTCGTTTGCCCGGTGTGAAATGTTTGTGAACAATTAATTAAAAGTGTTAAACGATTATACGCCCACGCTATGTTCAACAATGCTGCTAAATCTACTGGCATCGCCATATATNACTGTACTTACAGGTTGTATACAAGTATGAGGATACATGAGATTAACGTAAAAAAAGGTGCACAAAGTAGGTGCATAGAAAAACGTAACGCATTTAAGTTAACGCTCGACAAAATTTCACTCCTCCTAAATTCACTTAAAATTCACTTAAATGTGTAGCATATAATACAGAAACAAATTGAAGGCTGACAGACTCATCTGTCATCAAATATGTCCTGTGTAACTGAGTCAAGTGGTAGATTCAAAATACAAAAATCGCGGCTACCATTTCAAAGGTGTATTGTTATCTCATAATACCGTATATCATTTTGAAATGATTTTACGTGTCTCAGTTGCAATGTCAGAGAACCAATAATGAGTCAATCGCTCACTCCGATCTTGGCCGGCATCGTGTCGATGAAGCCTCTAGTGTTGACGTCATCTATGGACCATGGTAACCACTACCATAAAACGGCCCAACTCTTCGTTTGTCAGTTATTTACTTAAAATAACCTTAAGAGTATAAACTTATACTTAATAGAAATTTTTATCAGAAATTATGATAAGCATCTTCGAGTTACAATACACTATACGTGTTCAAAGTATAAGTTTCAATTATTTACATTATTTTATCACTTGAACTTTTTCACTTTATGACTGACGGACACACAAATTTTTACCACAATTCGTTAAATACACTTTTACTAGAATTCGTTAATAGACTTACCAGAATTCGTTAAATACAATTCTTTAGAATTATTCAATCAACGTGATAATAACTCAGAAATGCTGACGTCATGTGAAATATGTCTATTTCACAGTCCAGTGAACAGAACGAGATCTTTTGGTCTAATAACAAGCGTTACATTATGTATTTTTTATTTTAATGTTAGAAAATAATCGATAAAGTTAATTAATCGATATCATTAATAATTGCAATGATAAAATGAATGATTAATTAATTATTTGATCCATAAAATTAATGATTTTTTTAAACGTTCCAAATATATTCTTCACAAGGATTTTTACCTTTATAGACTTTACAAACTTGTTTAAAAAACAATACAGAAGTATCAAATCCGTAAATGTCATAACAAAATAAGAAAATTACTCGTCATTATCAAGTGTTTTATAAATAATCCAAACAGCATCATATAGCGCAATGGAGAGTCAAGTCCACTGTTACTTTATACCATATTATCATTATAAAACGAAGCGATTTCGTTAAAAATTGTGTAAACTAAGTACAAAAATGTAATGGTTAAGTCGATTCATCGTATTTACAACAAACAAAGATCAATGGAGGAATCTATTTGGAAAAGCCGCAGGACATATTCGTGGCGCTGATAGTTCGCTCGCCACCAAATTCTATTATTTCGGATCAAAAACAAAATTGCTGATCTTGGAACCGACGCCATTACTGATGTATTATTGGAAGAACGAAAACGCTAGTAAACAACGTTTCTTCGTTTACTTTATCCTCTTGTTTTATGTTCACGCGCGCACAAGGTAAATAATCTATCATTTATAATATGAACACTAGTTGTTTAAGTCATTGTCGCTTCGATTTGAGAAACTTGATGCATACTTTGATCCATAACCGCTCCCTAAAGAAACGCTACTCGTTTTATGAAGCCTTATATATATATTTACTTTGTTTATCTAATTCGTGCAGTAATTTTGAGAATGACCTGTTGAAACAGACGTAAACTTATAATTATGTATAGGTACTACGATAAGTCACGGTTTCTGAATGTCTGTTGCTGCGTTTATGAAACTGCGAAATAGACTTAGCATTAGCAATTGCACCATTATTCAGAGAATATCTTCAACAAATTTTATACGTAAATTGATGTTCGTTGTAAATTTATTGGAAAGTTACAGCTTAATGATAGTCGACGTTGGTCAAACACCTTATCAAAATGCAGGGTTATTCAGAGGGTCTTGCTTCACTGCAGAACAGGTCTGGTGGTTGTATTGATTGATTGAATGGTACGAATAATCGGCTGTAGCAAACTATTCCTATGAACGTTTTTCTATAATAAATACGAGTATACTATATTGCACACTAAACAAGTATGTGATAGACAGATAAACGTTCACACACCCACACACGACACACCCCCGCACTAGGATTCGCTACGTCGACGATACTCAATTAGATATTCTATGCACACATAAATGCCAGAACTAATAATGGAACCTAAAATCCTTTACTCTTGTAAGGAATCAAGCAATAAATTCACCTTGCCACTGATGTGTCAATCTGCGAAATCGCTTATGCGATCGTTTTGATTTGAAAGAAACTGTAAACGACAGCGTATTTCCAGTAGACCGAAGGTATTTTCCGTTACTTGGAAACACAGGAAACATGGCAGCCGAAACACGTCGGCTACAGACATTAAGCGTTCCGGTTCCGATTGATCGTGAATGGTGGACTAAAATTGAACTAATATTGACTGTTTGATTGGCGATAATGTCAGTTACATCAACATAATGAGGTAACAAGTCTCGTAACTTGTAAGCCTAGTAGATTTTTTATTTGAATTTTAACAAAATTGATACAAATGCTAAATCATTTCCTAGTTCTTTCCCACGAGACGTTAATGATGCCCTGTTATTACAACCTCCCTAGAGATTCTTGTTATTATTTCAAAGATCTATCCATCATAATATTAAATGTTCTATTTGAACCCAATACGCGTTGAATTGGTATTTGTTAAGATGAAAATGAAATCTAAATTATAAATAATAATATAATATATTTAAGTTATAGATATATAACTAGAGCTTAGAAAATACCTGGTTTTCTTCTCTTGCAGGCTACAATAAAACTCAAAGACTATAATGCGAGAGAATGAAGTTTGTTATCTTATATCAGTGAACAACATAGCGTTAACTCAATCAATATTCGCTTTGCCCTCAACACCCTTCTAACAATCTCTGACGCTCTTTGACACGAGGGTATAGTTGTAAAAGCGTTTTGACATTATCCGACACGATACCGGTAGACCAATAAACCGACAACCGATAACGATAATCGATCTACATTTTCATATCTTTCCAGTGTGTAATGATCCGTGATGCTCTGGTTGAACGATATCGTAAAGGACAGCAGTATGCTTAAAGTGGTGTCTCATTGTGCAGTAGTGCATTTTATATTACCTAAGTTTCAATGTCAATATAAATAATATTGTGCTAGTGCGTTAAAGCATCTGTTCGTATAAATTACATTCATATGTTTAATAAACACACACATAAGACATACATTACGTAGCCCAAGGCCTTCTTAAGAGCCAACGACGTGAAAGTTACAGTTATATTTAAAAGTAATGAGCACTTTCAAAAATCACAACAAAAACACACACCAACCATTACATTCCTACCGACACACACATAGAGATTTATACGAAAACATAGTTATAGACGCTAATCTACTTATACTATAATTATATTCGTATATAGATTACAGATGTATCCACGAGGACCAGTCTGCCGACAAACCGTGCTGCGGTTTGGCAGAACTTTGTAAATTGGAAAAGTTATATTGATCTGTTAAATAAACGAAATGAAACTTGGCTTGGTTAAGGAAAACACATATGTGAATGTTCTGCATAATGTTTTATAGGTGGGTAAAGTCTTAGCTGCATTTGACGAGTGTGGTGAGTTTATGAGTTGTGACGACGTTGTTGTGTGAGTTGTGTGTGTGGTGAGTTTATGAGTTGTGACGACGTTGTTGTGTGAGTTGTGTGTGGTGAGTTTATGAGTTGTGACGACGTTGTTGTGTAAGTTGTGTGTGGTGAGTTTATGAGTTGTGACGACGTTGTTGTGTGAGTTGTGTGTGTGTGTGGTGAGTTTATGAGTTGTGACGACGTTGTTGTGTGAGTTGTGTGTGTGGTGAGTTTATGACGACCTAACTTTTTACTACTCTACTGCTACTGCTCTGACAAGAGATCCAAGCTATGATATGTGTGAATGTTGAGGTGTAAGGGGCGCTATTCATATTACATACATATTCCAAGCCAATCTTTCCAGCTGGTGTTGTACGGCTGTGTTCACGTTGCGTTCACAGTTGCTACCTGTGCCAGTAACGAGCCGTTAAATATACTGTTTTCTTTAGTTGCTTTAATTACTCAGCATTAACATATATGTAAAATTGCTACCGACAACCAACTCGTACCGGATAATGTGAACACGCTCTTAGGGAACGAATCTCGTTTTCTATGTCACCAGCAATCAACGGGTAAATAGATCACAGACTATACTGTGAATTTGTTACATCAGCATAATTCTAAAAACACATATTCCTATAGATATTGTTGATTAAGAAATATCCTGTTATTTTCGATGCTATTAACATAATAAAAATTATTGACACAATTAATTTAAAACAAGATAAAGATTTAGATTTGACAGCAGCAGAAAATTCTTAATGCGCCAACAGGCCAAAGAAACATGGTTTAATATTTGTCGAGGTGAATCTCTACCTGTTTAGCTTCACAAAGGGCCGTTCACAAAGTTAAAAAAGAGAGTAAAAGTCCTTCGAAGCGAGCTCGCCCACTGGCAGTTTTTGATAGGTTATTAGATACAAGCTGTGCTTCTTTTTACTATGTACAATAGCTCTTTATAATATCGTCATTGCGAAGTCCAAATAGAAT
Source organism: Megathymus violae (assembly GCA_003671415.1). Classification (NCBI taxonomy): domain Eukaryota; kingdom Metazoa; phylum Arthropoda; class Insecta; order Lepidoptera; family Hesperiidae; genus Megathymus; species Megathymus violae. Next base: position 2,029,262 of record PDGT01000016.1, on the reverse strand, counting down.
ACCAGGTATCCCGTGGTCTTTCTTATCGCCGGTTGTCTTTCACACCACGAAGCTCCGTACGATCCTAATGTCACCGCAAAGTATGAGTTAAGTTAGAGCCAAACAGTGTTAAACATGGACTGGCAAATGGAATGCTTGTGTCAATACCATGACACCTTCCGTGTAAAACTATCTTCAGAGTTTCTGGTATGACGACGACCGATGCAAAAATTCCTGAACAGCAAAAATATATTTGTGTTGCCTAAGTGCACGGATGTCAGATGCTCCGTAAGCGTAACCGAAACCATCGAATATCCGGAATAAAAATATATCCGAAACCGTAACTGGATCTGATAAAAATGTTTTGAATAATATAATACGTATATTTATATAAGAAGAATAAACCAATGTGTTTCTCTGTAAACAAATATATATTTGATTTATAACTTAATACTATCATATGTACATTTTATATTAAATACAAATAAAACTATATTACAATAATTAAATTATAAAACTCACATGTAAACAAAAAAACGACATTAAAAGTTTATTCTCTTCTAATTACTTATATTACAATATTACTAACTAAATAAAATCTTTTCTATTTGACGCCATTCATATCATTGCTGTTTTTCTTCAGTGTTCCAATCGGGACGTCAAATGATTCAAACAAATTAAAAAGAAAATATATTTTCTTTACATTTATTTTATTTTTTTATAACACAATAAGTTCGCTGCTCTAAATACTTCTTTCCCTGTTGCGGGGCTCCTGGAAGAGATTTCGTTACGAGACAAGTAGTTACCTTGTATTCGGTATTCTTTGCTAACTTTTATTTTAGCCTCTTTGTGCATAAATAATTCAATGATTAAAAATAAAAAATAAATAAAAAAAGGTGTGTGTGCGATTCTCACACGATAGAAGTGAAACTTCAGTAAATCGACAAAAGAATGATATACAATTTATTTTACAATTCAAAAATATTCATCCATCTTAAAATTGTTTTTTTTCCTATAAATCTAAATGATAAATCATTTTGTTAATTTTAAAATTATTAAATATAAGTTTAAATTAAATTAAATTTTTATTATTTATTTATTTACCATTTTGTTCTACGAAATCACTGACATGTTAATGAAGAATCTATACCTCCAAAATTTGTTGGTTATTTCCTTTCTGAGGGCAATCAGTTATATCGATTTACATCAAAGAATTAATTAAAACCAATAAGCATTATTATTATTGTTTTCTTTAGTACCGTGTAATCACGTTTTGTTTTATCCTGTCAAATAAGGTTAAGTTTAGAAGAAACGAAGTAAAGAGAAGTTACTAGGATTAGCGTGGTGTTATTTAATTTAACATAACATATTTAATTATGTAATAATAACATATTTAATTTAACATGTAATAATTAATTAAGAGAACGAATTGAATACAGCAAACAAATCTGTGATGGAATATTCGACGTTCATGTCGATAATGGATGGACGTGAATTTGACATCACTAAAAGTCACGCACATATCAGTGTATTTTTCACACATATGCACATTTATGTTTTAGTAACGCTATTTTGAGATGAGTGTTCCTCTATTACGTAACTCTATGATACACACTGACATTTGCTCTCTCGCTCTGGCTACACATTTTTGTACTTGTGTCTCTTAGCTGTCGTTTTTTCCGTTGCATCCGGTTTGAAATCACAACGATTCTAAAGAAGTTTCACTTCAATAATCTTGGATTGGGGCAGAGCCTAAACGAAACACGTTATGACAGGTTTTCGCCGGTTGCACCGACACACTAATCACGTCGCTCTTATTTTTAGAGAGTCTTTATTATTTTAAACGTAACTGTATTTATCGGAAACAATCGGATAATCCGAAACAATTTCATAATTAAAATCATAACCGAAACCGGTAAAATATTATTCATACATCCGTATCCATATCGTATACCGATCCGAAATGTTATATGTATAACATCCCTAACAAATGTCTAATAGATTACGACGGTGAAGTTCCGACTGGTCCACAATAGAGTCTAATAACGATCCGGTACATCGGCCAAAGGAACACCTTAGTGATTCAACGACGTAATAAAAACTTATACTAAAGTCTTCAGTTCTTAAATTTCTAGAGGGACCCTTAAACATTCCTGAATACATTGACAGCACGGAACTTCGGACCACACAACTAAGATTCGTACTCGAACTGATTTGTTTTTTTTTTTTATCAATAGATATACACAGAAAAATCCTAGTTTTGCTTCAATCGGCCAATTGGTATTTCAATTAAGCGTGGACGAAATGTTGTTTTATTGTTTAATAAAACGAATCATTACAATAATATATTACAATATCGAATTCACTCTAATCACATGTTGCACAGAGTCTAATTTTCCTCGTGGGAGTAGGTCGGTAGGACTGCGGTATTTAATTACGGTTCCAATTCTCGGGGCAATTAAGACGAGCCATAATCCGGACACACACCGTTGATTAACCCGGCTGCGCAGGTAACAGATATCTGACGCCATCTTCCTTAACCGGCGTCCTGTTGATCAGATAGATGAAGTCCCAGCTGAGAAAATATAATTAACTGACGATTAAGAATTTATTGTTATCGAGTTGATATTTCGAAAATCGATTTTCGAAACTCCCCAAAAATCGTAAAAAATATGAAAAAATAGGAAAATGTAGATGAATATCATGAAGTATAGTTGCAGATATTAATTAAGAAATTATTGGAAAATTGACGGTGAACACGTGTAAAAATATAAATAAAATTATGTTATGAAAGTAGAACTTAATTTCACAATACTTTAAACTAGTTTATACTCTGAAGCACTTCTTTTATCCAAAAAAAATAACAACCTGTGTACATAATGAATTTAAAAAGTTATTAAAAATAAAACGTAAAAAATAAACAGCTCCGCCGAGACAGCTTGCGCTGCCGTGACCAGGATTCGAACCTGGGTTACTACGGCCACAACGTAGGGTCCTAACCACTAGACGATCACGGCTACTGGAGCGGTACGAGCTGAACCGAAAGTTCGAATGACGAAAAAAATTGTAAAAGCGACTTGTTAAAAATGAACGAGATCACTCTAACGAACTGATGCTGTAACCAATAACGAATAACTGTACAATCGCGTCCATATTTTTATTACGATATTAATATTTTATTTAATAACAATACATCTCTTTTTCCCTTTGTAAAATATGGTACTTGCATACAGGTACGTACAATTATGTTTGTAAATTAGTATATAAACAATCAACAGACCTAATTAAGGCAAAATATGCAGAGAATTGAAAATGTGTTAAAATTTGATAATCACGAATCGTTCCAAAAGTCATCGATTGTTCAATCCCCTGGTTAATCTTCAGTGGTCCGTGCCATTTAGATTTAATTAAAATTAATAAACAAAAACAAATGTTCGCTTAATGTTTACAATTTTTATCCCAATTAGCTTATTAACTCTCTTGATTTCAATAACATAGCACCAGCCTTTCATAATGTTGGAACGAAAAATACTATTAAACAATTTATTTTCCAGTGGGTAAGATATCTAAAAATGAAACAAACAATAAAATTGTCATGTAAGACTTTCTTTCAATAGTAGCAAATAGCTTTCAGTCATAAATAAATTTGGCGTATAATACGCCTCCATACGCCACATAAATTGAGAGTATCTATATGGAAAAACATCCATAAATTACCATAATTTATTTGTACGTAGTTCTCAATCCAATATTAACCAATTTGTACAATATTTTAATATATGCTTAGACAAACAGTATACATTTTTTACGTCTTTTCTTTCCTTATCCTTTCACCAATTAATCATACTCGAAATCCGATCAATAATATAACGGTATACAAAATGAAGATTTACGTCGGTTGCACCCGACTGTACTGAACTTTTTTACAATTCCATGTGACGAACGAACAACGGACAAGCCGCCGGTAAAGGCGACGTGCGGAAGAAATAAGTCATCATTGAACGTTTCGTTACGATGTGCATTTTTTTTGATATTTCGAAGTTTTCTGCAAAGAAATTTTCATTTGAATATTTAATTGAATGTTTCACAATGCAAATATTCGTTATATTAGACCAATTTTAATATTACTTTATATTGAATGCATTCCGTTCTATTCGGGTGTCATATGCAGCATTGATAAACTTATATGTATGTATAATACTCAATGCGTTTTACGATGATTCATATACAATTGTATCTCCGAGTATAGACCATTTCTAACGACCAAAAGGCAGATAAAGAGAAATATCGGTGATCCTAAAAGGTTTCAATTTTCTTTCTCATAAAGGATACTCTAGAAGTGGCACAACCGTCCATTTCCATTCAAAGTTTTTTCGTTAGATTAAGAACATCGAGCGACAGGTAGAGCAAAGTAGAGAGTGTAGAGGTAATTTAATTTTTAAATCAACTACAAATCTTAAAAACCTGTCACCCAATCAGAATCAGTATTAACAAATCCGAAGTCCATTGTGATAGAAACACGATGAGTGCTATTTCACTTTACGTCCTATCCTAAAATAACATCAGTTTCGTGGCAAAATTTAACAAATGTGTCTCGTTTTGCAACCAAATTTATTCAGGAACGAGATAAAAACATTCTTGTTTTATATTTGCATATCTATCAAAAATTGTGGGCTGGACGAGTCGCTTCTGAGCTCCCTAATTGAATGGGTAACATTAGTAAATCAACACGTTGGAGAGCTGCTGCAAAAAAAACAAACAAAAATTATTATTTTTATGTTAATAGCCGACAAACGAGCAGACGAGCCACCCGATAGTAAGTAAAGTAAAGTAAGTGGTAAGTGGTCACCATCGCCCATGGACATCAGCAAAACCAATGGTATCACTGATGCGTTGTCGGCCAGGAAATGAAGAGGTAAGAAAGAAAGAACTGGCTCTCGAGCCCCCAGTCGGAACACGACGAGTCGTTTGGCGGCTGATTCAAGCAGGTGGGTGCTAGCTAGCCTTGCAGGTTCACGAAAAGATAATAATACCAGTAATAAAATTAATGACTTAATAATATTACTGATAATATAATCTTTACGCGAAGCCCTACCACCAAGCAGGCTGACTTCTGTCGCCTCTAACGGCACCCTGTTATGCCAGCATGGGATCGAGGGAGTATTCTAGGCCGCCCCAATACGGCCAAAAATTTATTATTTATTTATTAATAATTTATGTATTTAGTAAGTCAGCAGATATATTGTCAGTATTCAATTTTGTATGTGTAAATTTATAAAGATATTATAAGATATATTATAAGATATATAAGAATTATTTAAGTGTTGAAATACAAGGAAGGTTTTGTGATATATCCAAAAACTTGAGACGAACGCTATTGTTTTGTAAGGTTCAAAACCGTGCCTTCTGAAATAACAATCAATTTAACTTCATAAATATTTTTCTGGATAAATTTCAGTATAATGCTTGAATAAGTGATACGAAAAATTATTTAGAAGGGAAACAAACATCTTAAAGGGGCTATGCAGGTGAGCACGACCGTTCAAACGTTCACGGTGCTGTGGTGAAATAGGAGCGAAGAAAGTCTGAAGATAACGTAAAGATAGATTTGTATACAGTAAAAATATTTGAGGAACTGAACTCAAAAGAGATAAGTAAACTCGGCAGTGTGAATACCCTGAAAAAGATCCGTAAATGGCAGACAGTGTAAATAATCTGAAAAGCGCAATTATTTTATGTCAATGGCTCACGAGCGAACTCACTGCTCACTTGATGATTAATAATTTCCGCTGTTTAAAGACATTAGTAACATCGAAGGCATTACCGATACGTTCCTCGTTAAGACAGAAGCGTATTATCACATTTTCAAATACTTAGAACGTCGAAGGGTATAATTCTGTCGTCATTGAATGCGAGTGACGAGCACCTTTTTGTGGGAGCCAAAGGCATGTCAACGAGATTAGGGTAGCGCTCTACGCCACAATGTAAGATTTTGAATCGAGGCTAAATGTTCGTTAGTTGGTGCGTAAACGTCAGATTAAGCATATTTTCCTTGATATGGGCTGTGATTGTCAATTGACATTAGAGAAATTTGAAGCTACGCTACTGTTCTTTGCGATATCGATCTACGTCAAAACAATGGAATATTAAGCATGATAGATAAAAATTCCAAGAGAGACAGGAGATTTTTAAAATCTTGAATGACGAAGATCATTACTACAGTCCTTAAGTGAACCAATATTATGGATAACTTAAAAAAAATCCGTATAATTAGCATCACCATATAAATTGAAGAACCATAGTTTGAATAACATAATAATCATTGATATTAAATATAATAGTTATTTTAATAACATCGTTTTTTATTATACGACATATCAAAAAACTTTAAACTGACGTCTAAGGAAAATGTTGATAGTGTAAAATTGCAGTATTAAGAAAAACAAATGCTATCATTTAAGTTATAAGTTGCTCCTATATTTGGTATGGAAAACAATGATAATTGGAATGGTGTTAAATTGTAAGGGAAGCTCAGAAATAGTATAAGGATACTGAGAAAGATAAAATGTCATGGTTCCTTATTTCTATTATACTTGTGGCACTGACTACATTTTGCCCAAAATTCTTGATCCGAAGCCTGATCCCGGTAAATAATCATATTTGAATTTGAGGTCGTGCCTGATACTTCGGAGAATTTGCGAAGTGTACAGGATACGAAGTGCTCCCTTCTGTTTACATTAGCGTATTGACTTACAAGTAATCCCTGATTCTCATTATACCCCGTACAAAATATCTTAATTAATTTTGTTTACAATGTTCTTCGTGTAAAAATATGTAAATACAAATCTAAAGGTAGAAAAAACAACTCATTAGAAAGATATATAAATAGAATATCAAGATATATATATATTGACGACCTCGTAGCCCAGTTGGTAGTGAACCTGCCTGTCGAGCGAGGGGTCCCGGGTTCGATTCCCGGCCGGGGCAGACATTTATGTGACAGATAAATATTTGTTCTCGGGTCATGAGTGTTTGTGATGTCATATATGTGTATGTCCACGCCACCCGCGACACAGGGAATCCTAATGCGGGGGTGTGAGTGTGTATATATATGTTATATACATATATATATGAATGTTGGTCAATATGTACCCATTATCTAGTCTCATATTTGACGAAATCAATAATAATCGGTATAAACGTTACATGTAGGTACCATATAAGTTTAAAAACACACTTCACATTACAGGTACTCATTCGTTAATATACGAAATAATGGCTATCCAGATTGAAACTTTTAAGACGTCCAAAGAATTCCGATAAGTCTTATTGACTAATATCGTAAAATATAATGAAATTTTACGATAGCGGTCTATTACTGGTAGTTAACATTAGCTGAATCTCTGGTCGCCTTAACACTTGTCGGTGATTCATATAATATTTTTTTCCTACAAGTTTTACACACGGGAATCTCATATATGTAGTTCAAATAACGAGACAGCTTCAAACAACACTTGTCAAAACTTGAAGTAACAAAGTTGCAGAACTATGCCGCCGGAACTAGTGACCGATCTTAGTTTGAACATTGTACCTACCGAGCGCAAAACTTTGAACGAGTAATTCAATTATGCTTTAAACTACATGTTCATTCTTGGGCTTTCACAAAGTTTTGGAATCTAATTAACTATATATATAAATACAAAAACGCCGCTAATTGGCCAAATGTCCTGGAGTCCAAGCCATTTCTTGCTCCTTGACGTCCTGCTAAGACAACGAATGAGGTATTGATGCTAGCTAGTGTAAAATAAGGGTATGCAGGGCTTACATATTTCTGAGTTCTACAGTACCCATTATAATTCCGCCGGTATTCAGCAAACAAATAGCCACAACCCACATCTAGGAATAACCTATAAATAATTATTATTCGAATAACATAAATCTGTCATTATTACCGATTTCGTAATACAGCCAAGTGCTCATATCCCGAAAGTATGCGTCGGTAAACTGTGTGTAGTTGAATCAGAATAAATCTTAAGCTAATTGTTATAATCAGATATCATCTTTTAAACGATTTTGGAGGTCTTTGTTGGATAGTGCGATGGAGTATGCTGTTCTTCAATTACAATGAGATCCAAGCTCTGCTTTGAAAACTTCTTTTTATTCTAAAATGTATTAGTTAAAAGATTTTCAAGAAAATTCATGAAAATTGACCATTGATATCAATGTTATAGTTAGCAGAGGATGCGCATACTGGCGTAACTAGAGCCTAGAACTAGAATAAACAAAAAAAAGTTCATGTCATAATTTACAAGAAAACATACTATACTAGTATCTTAAGTATTGAACTTTCCATAGTTATTAGACAATGCTTTTAGATACATTTACAGTATAGAATTTATTCATTCTTTATATTTAGTCTTTTATTACCTTATATATTTAGACACCTTAATAACAATTTTATGAATATGAACATAATCGTAACTAAAACACACCCACATCTGGCATTGGTACAAATCCGACGCCGCCATAAACATTGATCTTGTATCTAATGCATTTATACAACTGCAATTCGACTTCCGTATAATATACACTCCGACTAGATAAACGAAAATGATTGCAGACATCCCATCCCTGGAACTAACTTATCTCGTATGAAATGCATTTATGGATTGTAGAACTTATCTCAGTAACACAAACAGTACAAAAACTTGTCTATAACGATAATTTATATCCCTCTGTGACCAATAGAGGATCAAATTTATGATGTGGGATTATCCTTATTAATAGGTATCGTAGGTGATTGATTGTGGGTGAAGTGACATTTTAAAGAGATTTAACTTGTTTTTTCACATAATGAATTTAAATTACATTAATATATTATAACCAGTGTTGCAGTGTCTACGATGTAACATTAGCAACATTGTTTTGCATCAACATAACCTCGTTTCAGTCCTGAGATTTTTTTAATGTTAATAGCCGACAAATGAGCAGACGAGAAGACCAAAGGTATCAGTGGTGCGATGTCAGCCAGGAAACGGAGAAGAAATTAAGACTACGACGAATCAAACAACTAAGTTTCTTAACTTGATAATAACAATACAATAATTAATCATAATAAACTTTTTTAACTCTTTTTCTTCATTGAATGTATGTTTAAATCTTATCAACACTCTTACGTCCTCGTCGTAAGTTACACGTCGTTTCAATAGATTTTCAATAAGCTGCAATTTCCTTAGTAATTGTATTTGAGGAGCGACTTTCATGAATTTCACTGTAACGTGGAAATATTAAGCCGATAATTTTCACCGTACCGGCGATGGCTTTCAGCGCTCAGATGTGGTATTTCCATTTTCAAAAGGATTTAAAAAAAATTGCTGTGCAATTTTCGGAGGAGAACTTAAAAACCATCCCCCGCCCTAAATCGCCCTAAAACGTTAATTTCCTTTCACTGCGAATGGATATTGTTGAGAAGCGATTCCCTGCCAAAAAATATTTTAGTCAATGAAAATGAAAAATCACATTGTAAGCATTTCAAAGGGGCCTATCGCTTTTGACGTCCGAAAAATAATCGCAACAATACAGCCATTTTGGCAGGTTTTTTAATATTAAATACAAACTGATATTATAACAAACTGACTGCTTGAAGTGTTTTTAGTGAGTATAGTTTTACAAAACGCTTATCCTCAATTTTTTTGGCCAAACACTGTGAAACTTTCTGAAATGCGTCTCACACAGCAAGCACGATACCAAAGACCTGTGTAAATCGATGGCGGATTGTAGGAAAAAGTATGCTAGGTAGTGAAATGAAATACTGTTTGTTTTTAATATAGTATGTTTAAAGTGAAACATTTAAACAGGCTGGAGTGTAAAGTTGTCTGTGTGCTCTAGGTAAGCTATCGGGGATTTGGAAACTGTATTTTCGGGGTCGGTATATTATAAACATTTACTCCGTATTACGTAACTGTATTCATTAAAAACTTTACAAAACATAATTTGAAAATGGTATATAATTAGTTTATCTATTGGCCATTAAAGTTTAAAGTCTGAAAAAAAGTATATAAGACATTAAATCAGATATAGGTAAACATTTTTCATCATATACATTTGAAATCATTGCCAGATCTGTAATGTCTTTGGCCATTGTTAGCCGACTTTTTATTCAAATTAAAATATATCAATATTATAATATATAAGGGGGAAGTACCTGAGTATCAGACATTTCGGAAGATTTCTATCATAACTACTAGTTAGCGAGTTTCTTTCATCGATTGAAATCTGGTCCTGCTTTAGGTGCTGTTACGGGACTTCCCCCTATATGTGTATATATACATGTACCACATTTTACTTTACAAATTAACTTGTTTTATACATCGACAATTTCCCTAAACACGTTATTAAAGTTACAATATTGGCAATCTTCCTTTGATGAATTTAATATTATCAATAAACAAGGAAAATTCCCTTGCCGGAGTTTTCGAAAGTGGTTTTCTTGTTCAGAGGCGGTCGGTTTAAGTTCTAGATGTTTGAGCCCGACTTTATCCGCCTGTCAAAGTTGTCGGATTAATCACTACTAACTTTGTGTTGTTTGGTTATTTTCCTTGTTGGGAAGTAAAATAATTGTTATTGTGAATTTAAAAAGTTGTATAAAGCGGGATAACGGAAGATTTAAAACTTTTATCCGAATTATAACTGTTTTTTTTCTACAATAAATGTTTTAAATTCTGAACAAGCAATTTCGTGTAAATTAAATGTAAATTTATAAAATTAAAATTGTTACAATTGTGACTGTCATTGAAATTTTCATTAAAATCAAAATTACTTTTAAAAGTTCACATAGACCACTATAACACTTACTAATTCTACGTTGAAGTATATCGCTTCAAACAACTTTGTTTTGTTTTAGTAAGGAGAATGTATGAGGCAACAACGCTTTAGCGCATTAACAACCTTTCTACTCTAAGACCGACTTTAAAAAAATGTTCGACCATCTTTTTTGAAATATTTAGAATAATAATGCGTAAGAAACCATTATACAATCTCAACTATCAAATGCTATCCGTTCCTTCTTATTAATTGAATCTTGCATTAATTTATTATTCAAAATGAGATGGTCGAATATTTCTTAAGTCGTATATTTTATGTAGGATGTAGTTATGTAGGATCTCCGATAAATTTTAAGGAACGGAGCGGGTCTTTGAACTGTTTACTAACTATTCAGTCAATATTAACTAGAATCTATTAAATTAGGTTATTATTTTGACCTCAATCTTAAAAACTAGCCATAAATTTATGTCCAATAATAACACTATAATTCTTCTTTAGGAAACAAAAAAAAGGGGTCTGTTTGCATTAAATATAAAATTGACAGACAAGCATGCCTGCGTATTAAGTATATTTGTGTTTATTAACGTATTGTATTTACAATAAATAAATATTTCAGCCACCGTACAACGTGTTTTTGAGGTTTTTGTAATGTGGAACTAGCACTTCACCCAATGATATCGAAACATTCCACTGTTGAGTTATTCGAGGAGTGGTCATTAGCAAGGGAAGTAAATGAATCGTGGACGAGGGTTTCGCGTTCATCAATTTGTAGGAAAGCTCAACTGTTAACAAGCTCTTTAACGACTTACTCAAAGCCTTTATAATTGGCGACCATCATTTTTACTGCCATCCATTTAAATTCCATGAAAAGCTGACTTTCTCTCGAGGATTGTCACAGTGTACCAGATGAAACACGGTTCAATTTAAGAATAAGAATATATTTTTTCTCACACAAACATAGAGACCGAATATGTATATTAATAATATTAAACACAAACTTATTGTACCGTGGTAACTGGTACGAGGTAAACAAGAAATGTTAACGCTTGATGACAATGGTCTGCCTGAGTCGGCCGCCAAACGACTCGTCGTGTTCCGGCTGGGGGCTCGAGAGCCAGTACTTTCTTTCTAACCTTCTTCTCATTTCCTGGCCGACAACGCATCAGTGATACCTTTGGTCTTGCTGATGTCCATTGGCGACGGTGACCACTTACCATCAGGTGGCTCGTTTGATCGTTTGTCGACTATTAACATAAAAAAAAAGATTGTGTTGTTCAAGGCAAACCATAGATACCTCGGTTTGATATATGTATGTGTGGATGCTGTTAAAGCATGTGTTATGTGTCTGTTTCGCGCAATAGGAATACATGTACATCAATTCCCGTGGAGTGAACCGAAATCGTGATTTGAATGACAATAATGTTCCTTTTCATTTTAGAATATGTCTGAATACTAAATTATAGAAGCATATGTATTCACGAGGACGTCGAGAATTCCTTTGATGTCGATAATCAAACGTTTTTTTACTTCATATACCTAATCTACTGTAATGACGTCACCGGAATATGAGAATATGCCTGTGTAATGGCTTTAAAAGAAAACGCTTTTTAAACGTGATCTGCACCTTCCTGATAAACTGAATGATTATTGCAAAGTACTGAATGCTTGGCTGAGTTTGATGAAGTACTAAATGTTCAGTAACGGTGTATAGAAAATATTCGCCTTGGGAATTTCTTGCCGTTTCTTTTTACAAAACTATTCATGGTAGGGTCCGGTTGAAGTTTTTGTTTGTATGAATTTACTTGAAAAATAAATAAATTTCAATTGTATATATATGCCTTTTTTATAAGATTTATTATTATTTATAAGATTTATTCTTAAATCCCTACATATATTTATTTATATATCTCAAGGTAACGCTTTGATCTCGTTTATTCTCAATCCCACAGTAAGCGTTATGTGCTTCGGAAAAACATTACTGGTTATTAACGGTAATTTCCCATTCGTTGATGCATAGAAGTCGAGTAAGTATAGGAGTCCGCCCGTACAAATGATGGCTATAGACGACGTAAGAGTTCAAACGCATTGGTTCGCGTCTCGACGCCTCCTGACGCCTTTTGAACCAGTAATTACTTGCTACATCTTTTAATAATAAGTACAGGTTTTTTTTATAAATAAAAAAGCGTAATGAACGTATGAAAACCATTCGTTGCAAGGTCTGAGTTTTAACTTTTAAGCAATATATTTTTTAATTATTTTTTTACGTATTTAAATATCATGTCATACTGAAACGCTAATTTATACGAGGTGCGTTTTGTGGTAGCCAGTACATAGCTGAATTCTGATTTTAATAAGGTTCATAGTAGGATGTTATGGATATGAAATTATTTCGAATTATCCGATTGTTTCGGATAATTTCGGTTCCGGATATTAGATGATTTACAACGTGTAAAAATATTGTATTTGCAAAGTTTGACTTTGTTTCTAGATTTTATATGGTATTGTATTATAATCACAGATAAAACAAATTAAATAATAAAAACTGTCTTTAATGAGAACGACGCGGCTAATGTATCGGCTCGGTGAGCGTAAGCCAATCATAACGTGCTTTATTTAGACTCTGCCTCTATCGCAAATTATCCGAAACTTTTTTTTACCGGTAACGATTACGAATGTATTTTTATTTCGGATATCCGATAGTGTCGGTTACGGTTACGGATTTCCATAACATCCCTGGTTCATAGTGCTATGTATGTTGTGACAGTTATATAGTTACAAAATAGGTCTTATGTACGAAAGTATTGTATTGTCATGGATTCTTAATTGGTGTCCTAATTTTTTGATAATGTGGACCTTTGAAAGATAGTGATAATTTAAACACGATTCAATTATACATGCAAACAAGTGGTGAATAATCTATTTTTCTATAAAACCAGATTTTAACAGATATCACTGCAAAGAATTACGTGTAACAGCCAATAAAGATGTTAAAAGCTGCGTTCATTCTCTAGTCTAAACCAACCTCTCCTTCACGTGGATCACCTCGCCGAACTATGGACGAGCCTATAAATTCAGGTTCCTCCTGTCCTAGATCACCGGTTTCTACACCACCTAGTTAAATCCACAGAGTACTCGCACTAGAAAGGTAATTTACGAATTTACTTGTTTACGATGTTACTTTTAGAACCAATAATATAATATGTTTACATATTACGGTTATGATTTTGAAGAACCAATTAATAAGCGGCTTCTGCGTTTTCTTTTTATTGTCATTGTTGCCTTTGGTGTCATCGATGGATTCAGACTTCTGTACATTTTTGGCTACTGGCAATACACCTTCTGCGGAGTATTCTTCGTGTTCTAATTTTTTTTTCTCTAATTTTATATCGTTAATTCGTAATTTCCTACAAAAACAGCAAATTCACCAGCCTTATCCACCGCCGGCGCCATTCCGTCCGTGCATTGTATTGGCACTCGGCGAGATTAGATATATTTTTCCTCCGGATCACGATTCTCACATAGAGTCGCAATAAAGTTTATTGTTCAATTGCATGTGCTTCCTTCCTTCCTCATTTTATATGGAAAGTAAGTGTAAATGGTTCCCAATCACATTTTATTATCTGATACTATTATTATATTGTGAAACGTGTGAGTTTTGTTACGTAAAGGTTTGGCAAATAAAAAGATGGGCCACTTGTTGACAAGTGAAAAAAAACGGAAACCTTGATTATAGGATTTTGAACATTGTAATTGTTAAATATGGTTGACTTTAGTAGGACGGTGGTAATTAGTCAGACAGGTAAAGAGTTTTACACAGAACAGCACAAGTGTCTTGTGAATATATAGGTAGAGTTGCACTTATTTGTAAATCATACACAGATAAATACCATAAAACGTAGGCGACACCTAGCCGACTCTTGCAGATTTTAATTCGATATCACTGAATATAAAACAATAACATCCACTAAAGCTACTTAATAGAACAAAACCATCCAATAAAGTTTCACAATAAAACAATCCCATCCAATTAAGTTACACAATAAGAGAATATCGCGCACATTATAGCTCCGCTTTTCCAACATTGTTGCCTTATTCGAACAATGCATAAAACGCATAATACGCGCCTCGACCGTATTGGTATTAAATCGGAAAACAATTTTCATTTTCACCCTTCAAATTGTTCTTCATTTCAGGTATTTTCACTCGATAAATTCCAATCTTATATCAAAGTAAAATAATGATCATATTTGAATATCAGAAATGAATAGTCATACTTTATAATTGTTAATAGTGACCTGCCCTGCCGAGCCGAGCTTCCCAGGGTCAAGTGTTGGAAGCAGACAGGAAAGGGCAGGAGAAATATGTGATAAACACATATTTTAGGGTCTTGTTTGCTTGTCATGATTGTATATATTTACGCCATTCACGCCATAAGGATTATTAACTCGGAGGTTTGGGTGAGCAATATTTTAGAAATTCAACTTCGCATCGCTTTAGGGAGTATAACCATTACGGTTATAAAGTACTAACGACCCGCTCCGACTTCGTTCGGGTTGAACAATTATACAAGAAATTTATATAATAGCCTATGCCCATCCAGAATAATGTACATTCAAATGGTAATAGTAATGGTAATGTTAATTTCAAATGGTAAAAGATATTTTCAAATAGGCGCCGTGGTTTAGGAGATTACCCTCCGCATACTTACAAACTCTTAAATTTCGCACTCTCTCTTTATAATATAATCCATTATCCATTTATCGTTTCAATTTAATTTTATTCTTTTTCTTAGAACTAAGAAGATCCTAATTCTAAAAATCCTACTTCTAAAAGTCCTTTAGAACTAGGAAGATCCTGGTTCTAAAAATCCGAAATATTGATTACATGATGCAAAATGAACTCAAAATATTATTATGGTTATTATTCTATTAACAAAACTTCCATACTGAGTTTTATTTCCTATTTCACTGGCTCCCATTCATTTCCTGACAAAAAAAATTACCTAGTGAGTATAAATCAGCATAAGTAAATCACATGTAGCATCTTACTATGTTCAGTGGTTCAGAACAGACAGACAGACCATAATTTCAAATAAATATGCTTTAGCCTCTACAAAGATAACAAAGTTTTTCTTGATTAAATTTTAAAAAGATAAATCATAGCTATGTACATACAGTACACTTACACAGTTGATCCTGTGGTACAGTTGATATTACTACTGCTTGCTAAATGAAGAATTCTGGGTTGAAATCCTATTTGAGGAGAATTTATAAAACAAATATTTATGTATAGTGCCTATGAATGTATGAAGCTTTATGCATATGTGTTTCTGTGAATATAATCGTTTATTAGTATAGATTTATCAAAAAATATCATTGTAAAGTTTGAAACTTTTTGTTGGTCGTTTACTTTCACAATTCGTCTGTTGTGTATGTTTTCAACGGAGTATTATGTTGACAAAAGCTTTATATTAAGCGTCCCGATGGACGCTGAAACTGCGTGCAAAAGCCAATTACGGTAACTTGGTAAACCATTTTGAGACGACAGAGTCATGTATTCGTTCTCGCAAACTTTACAAACCGCAATAAAAAATGCAAAAAAAACATAATTACCATCGGAATCAGGTATATATATATAGATACCATTATCTATACCATTTTGTTGATTTTATTTTGTGAAAATTAATTTTTCGTTTTTCTACACCAAGATCTTATTTAACTTTAGTAATTCTGTAGATATAAGGTTCGCAAAAGTACGAATAACGTAATATTATGGAAATTTGATAAGATAAGGTTTATGAAAAGAGAAAAACAAGCTACTTTTTCCACTTGTGAATTGAGGTTTCACGAACTTCTATCCACGTTCCTCATTCATTAAAACTTTATTGAATAGATCTTTCAAAGATGTGGAAAATGCATTTGAAATAAGAAAATATTTTTTCTTAAAAATAAACTTATTACATGAATATTACATATAACTTAAATAAAGCGCTGTAAACTAGAGCAGCTGACATTACTAGTGTGCGTGAAGTGGTCGAAATTCGACCACGATTATAAAACACATTTTTTTCCTAAAAACAAAAATAACACTAAATGTATAAATACCGTTAAGACTCGTCAATATCAGTCAAAGAAAGAAAAATAAGGAAACTTAGATTACAAATAGAGCAGAAAAGGGGTACAAAGTTTTCTTTTCACGTATTAATTCCACTCGTATATGATAATCTTCAGTATATTTGGATCATCACAATAATATAACTACTTGAAACGGAGCTATAAAAAGGTATCGGCCAGATATAAGCAACTTAACTGTGTTAGGCGACCTGTGATGAAGTTTCCTATTGCTTAAAGAACGTTGATTGATAATGGGTGGAACGTTCTGGAATCAACAAATCATCGACATCGTCATATCAGCCCGTTATTACCCATTGTTGTCTCTGTTATTCTCACTAGACTCCTCGACCTTGTGCTTTCCGCTTCCCAATGTGCCCAGCGTCTTTGATGATGTCATCGACTCAACGCGCTTTTGGATGCTCACGAATTCTTTGGTTTCATCTTGGCCACCAACTCGGTTATGGCTTTAGTCCTTGAAACAACGAATACTCCTGCAATATCTGTAATGTACATATTAGTGCCAAATGTTTTGAGGTGTAAGGCAGTTCCATCCGTACTAAAGTCCAATATATCGTGTTGGAGGTCGCCGGCCTTTGTATAATCTAATTGCATTCTTACTTACTCTTACGTGGAGGAAGGCTTTCTACTTGTCTCGTTAGGTACCAACGTATTTCTAGAATCGACCATGAAACGTTTATGTTTCTCTAGAAGAATCAGAGAGATGGTAGTAAGCGGGCCTCGCACTTCTTTTGTTAGCCAGGAGAATCGGTTATACTATATTATATTAATCGGTTATACTATATATTAGATAGCCCGCCTGCTCGTTTGTCACTATGACATAAAACGTGTGTGCCGTAAAATCTTTCCTAAAACCCCCAAGTTTTGCACGCAATCATTTTATTTTCTTAAATTCACGCGTAGCGTTAAAGTGTCAAGTATCTCTCAAAAGAACTTAAGCAGGAGGATAGAGGTCCCAACCTTGGCCTTGTAAATGCTTATTGGCTCTTAAGTTTTTTTATGATTAAGTAACAGACAGCTGGATGTGTGAACTTTGTTATTTCAGATTTATTTTAGTCTCTCGTGGATGTTAACAGCGTTCTAGTAATAAAGTTTTAGAGTTTTAACATCTTAATAAAGTTTTCTTAAATTGCGAACGCCATTAAAATGTTCAGTAATAAAATATAATTAATAGTTAATAATATAATCATAGAATAAGAATAAGTAATCATAAAATAAGCATAAGCCTAATGGTTTGAATGTCGATATGTCACACGGAGGATTTGGGTTCAAATTCTCTACATGCATCTCTTATTTTAGCATTACAAATTAATAAATTGGTGAAAGACAATATCTTGAGGAAGGTACATACCTACTGAATAGTTTATGATGAAGATGTAATAAATCTGTCAATCCGCACATATCTTACGCGAACTGTGGCCTAACCCTCTCAATGTGAAAGACAAACCTGGTGAATAAATCATAACTTGAATAGAAATATAATATTTTGAATAGAACCATAATATTTTGAGTAAATAATAACTTGAAGGTTATAAGGGTTATTCATTATGAAGTAGAAGCTGAACTGTCGTGAATGTTACTCCTACATTTGAGTTATAAACGCGCCATAGCAATATCAACGGCATTATACCATGTGAGGAAGGTTAATAAGCGACCTCGAAAAAAGGAAAAGGTTCACAATTCGTTTATATTGTTTTTGTTTGTGTTTTCACCTCAGAACTCAGAAGAAATCGTCTTTGTTTAAAACGGTAGACGGTGAGACTTACAGTTTAGTGCCACCTTAATTTGTAGAAAAAAAAAATACCACATCTAAAGATGATTTTTCGAATGAATTCAACCGTGACATTTTTACGTGTTAATTAAGGTTGTGATACATCGCTTATTAAATTAGTATTAATTTACTTTGCAACAATCCGCAAGCACTTCTATACATGCATAAAACTTCCCTCAATCCCACAAAGGAAAACTTGCATTTATGATAAATAAAAGTATATACCAACATACATACCGTCAATAAAACGTGTTTCGTTCCGAAAAGGAGCATCGTCAGGGTGAGTAGACTCAACGAGTGTTAGCCAAAAAGTCTGAAGTGCTTATAGGAAACGTGTCTAGTTTCTCCGTGTGATAGAATGACTTTTAAACATTGTGATTCTGAGTTTTGCTGTGATGTTTGTTAATTACTAGCAAAGATTTTGGAAGTTTCAAGATCAATATTTTTCGTTTTAAATTTCATTTTTTTACTCTTTTAATCAACGTAACAAAGAAACTAATAAACAGATTTGTGAATCTTAATATATGTATTTAACTGTATATTTCACACCATGAAGTAACATGCATTGTAATCTAATTGCTGTGTAATCTATTAGCATGGTAGAGTACACTCCAAGGCCTCTCAGTTACAAGAATGCAGTCGTGCCTTGTAACCTTGTGTTGCATACCAGCCTGTAGTGTCAGCATTTGTCTCAGACTTATAATAAATACTTACGATACTAAAAGCCCCTTTTACTTCTATTGTAGGTAAACAGTTTCTGACATTTGCTGAACACTTAAGTTGGAGCCGAGAAATTTATTATAGGAGGCGGTAACCGTAGCGGAGGAATATACGAGTAAAATGTTAGTTTTAGGAGAAATAGAATAAACTGATAAAGGATCTTAAATATAACGCATATGTGGTAGTCAGCTAGTAGCCGCAGTAACATGAGTGCGAATTTTGTGTTTGTTTATATACAGAAAGTAATCCCCGTAACATAATAACAGACTGACAACACTCAATTTAGTTATTTCGTTTACACTTACTGACTGTTTTTTACCAATATTGGTATTATCTTAAAAGTATTGGATCAGCACATTACTATTAATTTTCCGATAGTGTAACCGACAACCATAAACATGTTTATTAATTAACTACAAAAAGAATGATCGGTAGCCAGACAGGTGAATAACCAACACATACGAGTACCCAGCAAACTCCCGCAGGAGGGACCATTCGCCGGGACGACGTTAGCTTAGTCTCGATGGTGAGTGGTTTACACGCCAAAATCTTACACCTAAATAAACCTGTGTTATCCCGTTAATCATATATATGTATAACTTTGCTTTACTTTATTTTGTTTGTATTATACCCGTATGAGCGGCTTTATTGGCTTAAGTGCGGATATTAAAATCTTACTTTGCATGTTTCCATTGCAAAACACCGATTTCGATGATTTTTTTCGTTTTTGCAGTCATTTGCAAAGTACTACGTATTTATGTTTCTTATAGTATGTCTGCTTTATTGCAGTATGTTGTTGGCCATCGCCTATGATGTAGTCTGTGCAATAGGTAAAATAATACAACTTTGCAATGGGTAAATGGTACTCCTTTATATCAGTAAGCTAATTCCTTTAGGGTATATGAAAAATACACAATAAACTCTAAGCACTAAGAAACAGTAAAGTAAGCAACAAAAGTTTTATAACAACATACAAAAAATTCCTATCCTATACGTCACATTTTAGTGTGATAAAAGGAAAACTAACGTAACGTAAGCTTTGTTATCTCAAGCGCCTGTTTATACGACACTCATAATTATTTTCCACTTTAGAGGATTTATGTCTTATATTTATTTGTGTAATATAATAAAGAGCTACAATTGATTCGTTGGCTCAGCGGACCCTTGCGAATCTTTTTCGTGACGTCGCTATAGACAACGGACACACGCTACATGTGAGCTTTAATCGTGGTTACAATATAGGTTTCTTTAATATTGAGTTACAAATAGTATACAAGATAAATTGAGTTATAAATAGCTGCACAAAGGGTAAGTTTTTAGCATGTAAAACTTGTTAAGCTTTAAATATAAAGTTTGATAACGACAGCCGCTCTTTTCACGGAATGAAAAGGCCGAAGTCGTAGCCGTAGAAGTGTATTTACAGTTACTGGACCAATATTCGGAGTGATTAACGATATTTGACGGCTACCTTTAGTTCGGTAGAGGCGAGACTAGTAGTTCCATCGTAATACATAATCTTTGCAAGTACATTTAAACATAATTATAATAACGGACAAATATACTATCTGTGAAAATAATATCAAATCCGCAGCCATACTTAGTACTGCTAAATCCTAAACTTTCCGACCACGCACCGCTGCGGCAGATGGCCGGCCCTATGTAATCGCGCTCATTCAGTAACATATTACTCTTCCATTAACTACAAGTAATACGAATTAAACTGCTTGCTGTATATAGTTTATGATATTATTATTTCACTGTTCATTTATGGCGGTTCCCGTTTATCTCGCAGTGGATGCAGTAAAACAAGTTAGTTCTGCGCATTAAAATATTTTACTGGGTAATTTGCTAGAACGGTGTTTTATTGCGAAATATATAGCTAATGTGACCAGCGTTGGTTGAACTTACATACGTGAATACGTCGTTTGTCGATAGCGGTGTGGATGTTATAAGTTAAGAGGAGAGAAGAATGCAAATGTAAAAATGTTACACGAGCAAAATAGATAACAGGGTCAGACTTAAGAATTGATCATAACGCATTACGCATACACTCAAGATAATTGTTTTTTTTTTTTTTGTAATTTAATATGTTTGTTAAATAGTTTAAATTGCAACAAAAAAGGCATTATGACATATATGAATACATATCATATATTAGTGATACACTAGAGTGCTAGAGTGTTTGAATTGATATAAGCGGAAAAGTGTAGCGCTTAACAATACTGTCAGGCTAAATTGTTACTTAAATTACGAATACTGGAATTTTACTGAAAAACGGATATCCGAGAGCAGATGCAAGTTATTACAGGTAATCACAGCTGATCATGGCATCAGTGACATCAGGAGCAGTCGTATCCCAAAACTTTAGGGGTGGGATCATAAAATTAATTAATGTAAATTTATTATGAATACCAAAATAAGTCGAGTAAGTTTAACTTTATTATATAAAAAAAAAATGAGAAATAATTTATCGATTTAAGCAGAAAGTTTGTGATTTATTAAATGTTCATAAATTGTCCAAATTTTTAAGATTTGTCAACTTGACGTGGTGCACCATTTTGGGGAGGGTCATAACCTCTGCGCCCCTTCTCTGGGCCGCAACTGTGTTAAGCAGAAATCTCAGGTGATGACAGGTAGCAATAGGCGACCATAGACAGCAGTAACACCAATGTCCACTAATGTCCAAGCATCCCCAATAAGCTGCTCACGACAGGAAATCGCCTATAAGCTTTTTACAAGGACCATGGTGGCTAGCCAAACGGGTAATATCTTAACCCTTTCAGGCTCAAGGGAAATATTTTTCCCTTTTATAAAATTCGTAATTTATTGTTCGATTATTACCTAATCTATATTTTTTTTAATGAATGTCATAATAGAACATATGTCCAAGGTCGTGGATGTATTCCTGAATGTTTAAAAAACAAAGAACTGTCCGATTTTCTTTGCGCAAACACCTAAATATTCGCGGGCTGAACTTTGTATTTTTTTTTAAGTTTTTAGACTTGTATTAACAAAGTTACTGTATTTTTTCGCGCGATTTATGTTATATGGTAAGTACAATTTAATATTATAATGAAGTGAACTGCAGATAATGAGCATAAATAACTAAAAATACCAATTTACCACAGGGGAAATATTCTTCCCTGTGGTCCATAAATGGTATGTTTGTTGCAGTATTAGTGTATATAGTCGCAGTCATAATTTATTGTTTTCTTGTATTTTTATTACGTTCACCTTTATATTAAGTTCACATGTTGACCAATTTCATATCCCCAGTGTAGACTAGTACAGTAAAGAGGAGGAGGGGGGGCAGGAACTGCTCAAAACATAAACGTTACCTGTCCGGACGTGGTTATGTGGTATAACCTGTTATAAGATTGATCGTAAAGCCAAAATAAAATATTACTTGCGCCTCTTTTTTTTTTTTTTGCGCCCAGAAGATGGAAAATGGGCTACCCTCCGGAAAAGCGCGGGAGGGGGGTGGTGAATGCTCCTAGCATACCAACGCAGCCGGCTGCGCTGGTTATGTGGGACTCCCGAAGGCCTACCCACTAAACACCACCCGAGTTGGCTTTGGCCTTGTGGCCTCTAAGCCTTCATCTGATGCGACCCATCCTTAGAGAAGGATAGGGTGCTAGCGGCACTCCCGAGGGAGCATACGCTTGTTGTTAACACTGAAGGTGTTGTCGAATGGTGAGACTATGTGGCGTCTTAAGGAAGCTACTAACTGATATTGTTTGAATTCTTGACTATGGCCGCCAGACGGCGGTCCAAGTCAGAAGATATCTTGTCGGGGGGATTGGTGAGAGCGTTTCTTGGCCGCCGGATTTGGCGGCCTGTAAGACTAGGGGCGGTGTAGTCCGCTGCCTGTCTGATGAGTGGATTAGTATGTTCCTCTGAGGATTTAAAAAATGTTGTGCAATAATCTTTAAAGGATTTTTGAATTGTCGGAAGATGGAGATCGAAGTGCAGGGCGGCGTTCCTCACGCACCAGTGGGCGTTGGTTGCTCTCCTGCAAAAAATGTTCTGGACAACTTGGATGGGATGAAGGATTTTGGGATCGGCGTGTGCGAAAACAGGGGCGGCGTATGACATCACCAGCCGTATGCAAACCTTATAGAGCGTTCGCTTGTTTCTGAGGGACATCTTACTATGCCTTCCCAACAGATTGTTGAGTCGGCCCATATAATATTTGGCGGAGTTGGTGACTTTGCGTATGTGCGGTCTAAATGTTAGTCCGGAGTCGAGTGTTACTCCTAAGTATTTGGTTGTGGTTTTCCACGGGACAGGGGCGCCTAGCAACCGGATGTTAGGTTCGTCATGTCTGCGTCTAGGTTTGAAGTGAAAGTATACCGCGGTGCTTTTGTCTGCGTTGACTTCGATTCGCCATTTGGTGAACCATTTTCCTAACTCGTCTACTGAGTGTTGGAGTCTGGAGAGGACCGGATTTATTTCCCGTGATTGATAATATAGGGCGGTGTCGTCTGCGAATAACGAAAGTTGTACGCCGTTTTTCGGAATGGGAATGTCGTTAACGTACGTTAAAAATAATAATGGAGCTAGTACCGAGCCCTGTGGTACCCCAGCCGCTAGCGGCCGTGGAGAAGAGAGTACACCTTCGTGTCTAAAACGAAAGGAACGGTTTTGAAGGTAGGAAGCGACCAATCGAACAACGCGATCAGGCAAACCTAGGTAATGAAGTTTGAGAAGGAGTCCTTCGTGCCAAACTTTCTCGAAAGCTTTGGCAACGTCGAAGAAAACCGCGACTGTACGTTTCCGTTTGGGATAAAAACCGCTTAGGATATATTCCACTATACGGTGGATTTGTTGAGGGCACGAGTGTTTGGCACGGAAACCGAACTGATGAGGGATTATTAAGGGTTGACCGCCTACTGGAAAGATAAGGTTCTTCAGTCTAGTCTGTATGACGCGTTCGAATACTTTCCCCATAGCCTTGAGGAGACTGATGGGGCGGTGGTTGGACGGTAAGTTTAATGGTGTCCCGGGTTTAGGAATACCTATAACTATTGCTTCCTTCCAAGCGGTTGGAAAGAAGCAGTGATGCAAGCAGGCATTGAAAATGAGAACTAAAAGAGAGAGAACCTGCTCGGGGAAGTGTTTAAGCGCGACGATAGAGATGCCGTCGGCTCCTGGTGCTTTGCGGGGTTTAAGACCCCGGATGATGTCTTGAACTTCGTCAACGGAAACGACGATGGGCTCAGCGGTGACTGGGAGTGAGTTCTTTTTACGGACCTCATCCTCTACTGAATCTATATGTGAAGGAGTGCATGGTTGCGAGCTGGGTGTGCATTGAGAAGCAATGCTGTCAGCGAAACATTCGGCTTTATCGACGTCTTCGAAGGCGATACTGCCATCGGGGCGTGACAAAGGCGGGGTGAGAGGTTGGGCACCTACGCGGAGGGCTTTCGCCACCTTGTAGAACGCCTGATGGGAGGGTTTGATTCCCTCCATGAGGGAGTCCCAATTGGAGTTCCTCATTTCGGCAAGTCGAGAGCGAACACGTCGCTGGAGAGCGTTTGCACGCCTCCTGTGCGTTGGAGTGGGGTAGAGTGCGGCCCTTCTAAGGGCCGCATTCTTGGCCTGAATAAGATTCCTAACATCGAGTGGTAGTTTTCGGTTTGGCACCTCGACTACGCGCTCGTTGTTTCGGAGAGATATTTGAACTAAATGTGTTAGGGAGTTGACCGCTGAGTCAATCTTTTCCGTATTGACGAAGTACTCTGAGTTGATGGTAGCCAGTGGTGAGCCGCCGGCATCGAGACCTGATACTAGCCATTTTTTATATCCTTCCCAATTGGTGAAGGTTTTAGAAGAAGTGGTTGGATCGGTGGCATAAAGCCCAAATTTGAGCGAGACCGGCCGGTGGTCAGAACCTAAGTCGTGGAGCGTTTCGATCGCTCTTAAGTTGAGCGCGACTCCTTTAAGTAACGCGAGATCGCGAGATATGTGCTATGTGCAATATCCACTTATGCTTCACAAGTAAGCGAAATTCTTTCGCAGAATATCATAATTAACACTTCTTAAGTATTTTTTATCATTTTTATTTCTATTTTTATGTTAGAAAGCAATAAATAAAAAAATCATAAAATAAACTTAACTGTTCCTTTAATTACCCTTATGACCCACAGGGAAACATATTTCCCATAAAATATCAAAAAAACCTGTATGCCTTGTTTAGTTTTTCTAGTAATATTTCCTTATTTTACATGCAAAACAACTAAAAAAAATGTCGCACACTCATAATTAGTCTAGGATATCTTATGGTCCTGTAGTGTGCTTTAGGAAATGGTTTTTATAAATTCATTAGCGTGGGTATGTATCGCCTATTATTATTTTTCACAGTCTCCCCTATAGAACAGTGCATGTAGCTGACGAAGGACACATAGATCAGTGTCACCCGTCGCCGTAATGGATTGCTGGCAGAGCCACGCTGATCGCAGCCGGTAATTGATTTGTAGAAGTGACTAATTTTCATACAGCAAACCCGGAATCGAGGGTACAAAAGCTATTTATTACATATTACATTAATAGGAATTATGCAAAATATCTAAAATCTATGATATATATAATTTTTTATATATATCATATAATATACAAGTGGGATTGTTATTTTATTATATTAAAACTAAAAAATGTTAAGCAAAAAATGTAAAGTAGGTGAAAGGAAACGTAATGTTTGAACGTGAATGTGGTAATATTGAATGACGGTTTGCAAATGACAAACGGAATGGAGGGAAGAACGACTGCGTCATGGTTGAGACATTGTGCAAGCTAGTTGTGTAAGATGAAGACGAATACAAACATAACTGAAATTTAAAGAGAATAAAGCAGTGTGGTGTTGAAGACGATCCTTGATTTGTAAATATCATCACATATGTTAGGTACATAATAAATATATTGTCATCAGGTGGCCCGTGAACATTCGTAACTTCTAAAGTATGGGTGACGCCTTACTGATCAAAAAAGATACGAAGTAACCATTTTTGACCAGCTGATCGATACTGAAAGAGACTAGTAGCTAGCGAAACCCTTAAATAACCTATCCACTAAGCTCCAGCAATGTGCACCATCAGTAGCGGACGTTAGTTTGGACTCACGGATGTATGAAACCTCTTACACCACAAAAACCAAGGTATGTTAATTGTATGTTAAATCCGCCAGCCGATACATTAAAAGGTGAATTACAGAGGAAGCACGAACTCTCAGAGCAGTCCTATACTTCATTGCTTAAACGAAACATAAGTATTTTGTTCTCACTATTAAAACTTACACAATTACCCAATGATCCTGTCTGTTCTCGGATCCTTTATAATATCTAATTTTTTTATGTTCACATCAGTCGTAACCAAAGAAACCTAGTGCGGGAAGAGAGTGTGAGTTTTTTACCTTACTTCATGCATGAACGTACATTTTTATACTCACAAGATTACTTTTCTATTGACACAAAAAATGGATGAGAATCGCCCAAATGTTTCAGTACAATAGACATTTGTAATTGTCAAAGCTTTCGTATAACGCCGACAATGACACACTGTAACACATTCCGTATTGTAAACGCGTGTCAGGCATAAAGGTCTTAACAATTTCCGTTTTGGTTCCGTCGTCAAATCTATTACGGAGTACATATTTCAATTCAGAATAATTGTACAGTCATCGCGACTAATTCGGTGACAGATTAGCTTGTAATTAGGTGTAGGAAAAGAAATATCGAACAGAATATCAGTTTCAATATCGTATTGGTGTACAGATACTATTGATAATATACAATATCTTTTTTTTTGTTTTCGTGCGGGAAACCTTCAAAAGATACTCGGTGCCGTGAGAGCCCCGCCGGGTTTTGTGGGAGTTCGAACTCTCACTCTTAACGCTCACAACCCCGGAAATCCCCTCTTAGTCGCCTCTTACGATAGGCAGGGAGTACCGTAGCCGTAATATTCTGGTCCCGAGCTACTTGGTAAAATACATTAATGACCTAGTAACCTCAGGTAAGTTAGAAGCTAGTCGGATCAATCCGATTAAACTACGTCGTGAAGTACTTTACCGTTATACACCAGTCCTTGATGGTAAGTGGTCACTACCGTCTGTCAAGCTAAGGCATCACAGGTGCGTCATCGGTCCAGATACTGACGGGTACTGACTTTCCGATATTGCAATTGAAATATTTACGTTAAAAACATTTCACATTTTATTCTATAGAAGGAAGCTACCAGTATACACGAATACTATCTAGTATTTTAAGTTGTTGTAAAAATATAATTATTTAAAATGCAAATTAGGAACGATACTCATAAAATAGATAAATAAATGTGCCAGCAATAAAATATTTCCTCGTTTTTTCTTCCTTTGTTTTTGAAAACAAGCAAACTGACTGGATTCCGGTGTCCGGGAAGATATCTGCACCTGGCAATCTAGAGCTAGACTGGTTCATTAGGCAAGATCACCAACAAGCTGGTTGTAAGGTCACCTCAAATGTTCCACAAGATTTAAAACACGCACAAAATATCAAAGGTCAGTCGTCTGTTGAAGATGCAGAAGTTTATCTGCAGTATGTGACGTAACATTGAGCATTAAATTTAGACGCATCTTAAAGATATTTGCAGCAAGTGATACATTGTAAAATAGGAACAGATTCTAGAAGAGTTTTGGATAACTAAACGAGTATTTTGTGTCGAGCTCTATATGTAAATATAAAGAGTTTAACTTCCCAAGTACTCTCTGTCAGATGCTTTTTGTAATCTAATACGTTTGTGTGTAGACAACATACATTTTCTTCTTGGACCTAATCCCGTTTTACATTCCGAATGTTTTACTAGGCAATACTACTTTCGAAAAGTACTAAGAAGCAAGTGAACTGTAGCTCTGGGTATAATCGTCTAAACACCAATTTCTAATACTCATGATACGAATACCTTGCTGACCATGGGACGAGTAATTTTTTAGCTATTGTTGGGTTTTGTATTATTAGCATAATTTTATATATTAGGAAAATTACTTGCTTTTCGTGTATGCGCATCGCCATGGACGGACGAAATAATAATAATAATAATAAAATCAAATTATTGCCTTTAAAAAAAATCTTAAACAATTGGTACGTATTTATATTGTTGGCAATATGCGAAACTCTTCTATCGACGAATTAATATTCATATCACATCCATTTGCGAATCGCGATTATATAGTTGCCATAATAATACTATTTAGAGGTAGATTTAAATTTAATTTTGCGTTTAGATTATCAAGTAGTATTTAGAGATCATTGTTGACATACTCGGTAAATGAAGGTCACATGAAGCTTCGCAGGAATCATGATTTTCAAAAGGAAAACACACATTATATTAATTTAGCATGAATACATTTTGAATGTTTGTGCGTAACAAACTAACGATAATATCATACTTCCGTGGCGTTCTCGATCATGACCTTCTTGCATTTGCGAACTTGATCAGTAGAAGTTAATTTTGACCAAAAAATTTACTAGTAAAAAATACCCGGACACCGTACCCACAATAACAACATTATTGAGTTCCATTTTATTCATTAACGACAACAAGGAGATTGTTCGGTTCTGGATCAATCCAGAATCACATGAGCAAGGTTGCCAATTTATCGAATACCATTTCATTTCCTTTATTGCTCATTGCCTGTAAGGAGCTGCGGACCTATCTTTTAACACTCCAATGTTTAGTAAAGTGCACCAATATAGGTTAGTTACATCTGAACTCAAGCATTGATAAACATAACCTACATAAGAAATGTATAATAGTGAATTGTTGAAACCGAACGAAGTCGAGACGGACCGCCAGTCGCAAATAAAATAAGTATCACCTTTTTTCTGTTTCAAATGACATAAAATGAATGCCATTTAACTAAATGCCACAGTGATTGAGTGTAAGATTTCAATGCAGTAGCATTGAAATTTGAACCAGAAAAAAGTATGAATATCGTAGAATTTTATTTCCAAATAAAATTATAATAATGCTGTATAATTAATGACTAACCCGACCAACTCGGAAATAAAGCTTAAAAATATTTACCAAACAAAATGTACCTCATCTTTTTTTCCTTTAAAAACAATCATACTTAAGCAAATGTACTCTTTTTGGAAACAGAAGAACAACATTTAAACGGAGTACGCAATTCAGGGATATCGTTTAATATTCATGGCATCTGTACACTTTCAGGGTTCTGTACATCCTATGAAAGAACCGAACTCTTGTGGCATCACTTGCGCTCCTTTATTAGCTTAACACAAATTGCACCGAATAGCTATACTGTAACGAAAGAATTGAAATAGTTAATGAAAAGTTGTGTTGGTAAACTAGTACACGATCCACTTAATGGCAAGTGGGTATCACTGTCCATGTTCTTCCAAATAAATTTGGCTTCCAAATAAGTTCGGCTAAATGGAACCCAGAATCCGCTTATTGGAGGGTCTCCCTACACTGAAACAGAAACTCGTAAACACATTTCACGGCTGATTTTAGAAAAATGGTGGCAGCTATCCAAATGGATGAACAAATCATACTATCACGCAAAATCACCGTCGGGACACGCGCAAGGACCGTTTGCTATAGGTCGTTTATTTTTCATTCAGATTTTAGATGCACCTCTCGCAGAGGAGCTTGGTTCGACACAAGGACGGAAGGAGCCAATTACAATTCTGATTTTGGCGGGTAACTTTAAGTAACACATATCGAATAAAAGGTTTTTGTTCAGTTAAGGTATATATGTTTTTAAATTCATATAGTTTTATTATCTTTGAAACTATGAAGGCTAAAAGTATTGAAAAAAAACCGAATATACTTCCTCATCGACACTTGTAGCATAAGAGCATAAAAATATGGTGTTTAAGCACGGAACCTTATCCTACGCGAACCCGATACGGACTTGACCAGCGTTTTCAAATTAAACGAGTATAAACCGTACCATATCTTGTTCTAAAAACATTACATAAATGAGTTATTAGCAGGAATTTCGTTCATATTTCCGATGTCATTAAATCATACGTTTACAAAGTGATATGCTGTGTATTCGGTGTAATACAAAATTTATTACGTCAAATATGTCAGATGAACAGCATTGCTAGCGTCATCATGAAATATCTTCGCGAGCGGATAATTAATTAATGCGACCAGATTAATATTTCCACAATAATTCACTGATTAAACAATAATTACAAGAGAAACGTATAAATAGTTCTTAGCAGAGAGGTACTACTCACCAGCACGGTTGGAAAACAATAGAGGCCTGCCAAGCTCTTGTCCCTCAGCTAGGCTGTTCTAGAATGAGCTGCCGAGTGTATAGTCATAGCGACAGTGCTGCCATCACTCGGGTCACGTGCTGGGTTTCGGTTAGCAACCCTATTCATGGTTGTTCTGACAAATATATGTCCTTGTTGTTGTTGCGACGTGGTAGCCTAGGCGATTGAACGTAGGTCTGCTGCACGGGAGACACGAGTTCGAATGTTGTATGCACTTCAAATTTTTCAAATTATATGCGTATTACAAACCATTTATCACTTGTTTCGGTGAAGGAAATCATCGTGAAGAAATCTACGTAATTGAGAGTTCTCTATAATGTACTCGAAGGTATGTGAAGTCTGCCAACACTTGGTTTTAACCCCTCTCATTGCGAGACAAGACTCGAGTCCAGCAGTGGGACTCAATGGTTTGTAATGACGATCTACTTGTTTGCAGTTTATTATTTTCCGAATAGTGAGTAATAATTTAATATTAACGCCGGACGCAAACAGATGGTGTTATAAGCTTCACGTATGTATATAGTCTGTGGTATCGCAACTCAGAAACGGATAAACCGATTTTGATTTAGTCACTTTTGTTTAAATGGTAATACGGCTATTCTTTGCTACGAATCAAGAAAATCTCTTCAACCCGTCAAGACAATCGGGCAATGTTAGCAACTACCAGGTCAGATCGATCGAAAATTTGACTTTACAGAGTTTTCTTTATTGGATTATTTTTATGTAAAGTAATTTTATACTTAAGTTTTAAAATCACAGACTGACAATCGTGAATTCGTAAAAGATCGACCGCATTCGACAACTTTACTTGCGTTCAGATGCTTACCCGTCCTGATTTTTATCATTATAATACGTCAATAAAATGTATTGTAAGAAAATATTTTCTTGCGCAAATATTTTAGTTATTTGGCTAAACAAAGAGATTTAAAAAATCTCTTACCTTGTATACAACACCTTGTATCCAATAATAACATAACAAATAAGTTATACAGAGTGTGTCAATCTTATTAAAATCTCTAAAGAAATTTGCTGTTTCTTACTGTTCATCGCTTTTTACTTATTATATAGTTATTATTATCCTTTTAATTTTTGCAGAAACACGAATATACACGCACAATTCATACTTTACTACTTATTATGATTCACATTACTAAAGAACATTAATAAGACGTACATCATTGCTTGTATTCGTTAAATATCTATATATTGTCTCACATACGTTAGTAGAGATAGTAATTGTCAATCAGTCGCGTGCGTTCGGTACACATAGATCAGAAGATGTCGCCGGGAAATATTTTGAGAAGGGATCACTTTATTGAATAATTAATAATATTGTAATATTTTTAATACTAAAGTAAAATAAGTTTGGTAAATTATATTCTATTGGACAACAGAGTTATGACAGAGAGTTTAATGTTTTAACCCGGATATTAAATGTATTTATATTTGTAATATATTTGTTATTATATTAAATGTATTGACCGTACATTTTCAAATTTAATTTTACAACGATCCTCTACGCATCTCCTCTACGAACAAACCCACCTCAACCCTATCGAACGCCTGGTTTTGGTTATATTAATATAATGGGTAATGACGTAAGTTACGTGACTATTAATTTAAAGGATATGATCAATACATACATATGCTTTACAATTTTCACTCAATAAGTTTTTGTTACGGCTGATTTGCAAAATACTGAGCTATGAGTAAAACAGCTCTCTATTTTGGTTCAAATGCTACTTTCTTTCTTACCAGTATTTTTTTCTTACTTTCTTCTCATTTGCTGGCCGACAACGCATCAATGATCCCTTTAGTCTATCTGATGTCCATGGGCGACGGCGACCACTTACCATCAGGTGGATCGTCTGATCGTTGATTAACATAAAAAAAACCATTTCGCAATCAGTTTTGTAGTACAATTCACAAAACTGAACATGTTTGACGTTTAATTTTAGTTTGGTCGCAAACAACTCTCCCATTTTTGTCTCTTTTATCGCTCTTTAATAGATTAAGACTTTTAAAAGAAATATCTCAAACACAATGAACTATCATGACGACCCTACACGACGTGGAACGACTATTTGTAACGTTGTATTAAGAAAAATTATTCCTTCAGTTCGTTTTTTGACAGTAACTTATTATCTGAAATTAAATTATTGTATATATATATATATGGAACTTTTAAGCGTCGCATTAAAACACAACTTATAGGCAAGGGATATTATAGTATAATTGAGTACATGAATGACAAGGATGCCTGGACAAAATTAGTGTCGAAACCAGTTCCGCACAGGTTTAAACTTTAAACTTTTGTAATTGCCATATGTTGTTTAAAAGATGTGCTGAGGAGTTTCTTTCGCCGTTTCTTCTTCTCATTGTTAAAGCACCTTTTCGAAACGGTGGTAGAAGCAAAAAATGACGTTCATAAGTGTATTTACTAAATACCTATATGATTAAATGATTTTGAATTTCAATTTGAATTTGAATATATAACAGTTTTATAGATGAATTATCATTGTGATTTAATTTATATTGTAAATAATGTTGTTGTTTCACCTTCGATATGAATGTAAGTTTATTAATCTTCAATCGGAATGAAAATTACTAAGAAATGAGAAATGATTCGGTGATGATTCGTTGATTAATTGATACTTAAATTACTTTAATAATTTCGAAATTAACTGAACATTTCTCCTATATTTACACATTAGACTCATTAATAATAATTAAAATTTTAACTCAAATGCATTATTTTGCTGTATCAAGGAATCTATAAACATACATAATTAAAACAATTTTGACACAGAATGTAAATCTAACATGTAACGTCACCTATATCAGGCTGCAAGGTTGCCTAAAATAAACTTTATTGATATATTATCCATATTAGATTACTTCTGAATCTTTTGATTCAGTAATTAATTTTAAGTAGCCCGTAAATATCTAAATTAATTTAAAACATCTCAAACAGAATTCAAGTCTATTTAAGCTTCATAAAAATATATTACCTCAAATACACATATGTTTGAATCCCTGTGTAGGCAATCTTAATATTTATAAAATATTAGCCCGCCTGGCTTCGCACTGATATTTGATGGTAAGAAAAATCTCAAATTAATCCATATTTATCACTATAGTTTGGCCGAATTATACATCAACATCCTTCATGATTTCATAAATTATACACCATATCCTTCCTGTACCCATTGGTAGAACCATTTGAAAATCCGTGCAGCAGTATTTGAGATTGCCGCGTTCAGTCCGACGTAAAGATAATTAGCTTATCTATATATTAATAAAATCATTAGTATTAATACTAATCTATGCATCGGTTTGTTTTGGTTTGCTACCTATTGGTAAAAGTAAAAGTATTTATAAAACGATATTAATCATATTCAAATCTTATGTAGAAGCAAGCTATATAATGCTAGCTTATACCATGTAAAAAGTTAAAAACAAATATTATAACAATTAAAAACATCACGGGCAATGGCCGCAAGGCATTAATCTGTCAACGTGGAGCAGATAACAGAGAGTTTTAGTCATAAACTGATATTTTTTATCTGAATTTTTATGTAGGTTATATGTGTCCACCTCATGAAACTAAGCCTTTTTAAATGAAGCCTTTTTAAGTATCAGGCGCGAGGTGGCATGAATTTAAAAGAGGTCAAAGAAAAAATTTTACATTTTTTAGATTAAAAAAATAACTCATATGAAACAAAATATTACACATATATGTATAAAGGACTAAGTAAAATTAAAATAGTGTAGAACAGATTTCAGTATCGTGGATTCAATGGGATTCAATATTAAGGAGATAAACTTTAAAAGAGTAGACAGAAATATCGG
The DNA here is from genome assembly GCA_003671415.1 of Megathymus violae. Classification (NCBI taxonomy): domain Eukaryota; kingdom Metazoa; phylum Arthropoda; class Insecta; order Lepidoptera; family Hesperiidae; genus Megathymus; species Megathymus violae. The sequence continues at coordinate 1,994,704 of PDGT01000016.1, read as the reverse complement.
TTAATTCTGGTAACACGCGTTACTTATGTCATCTAAAGATGCTGACTCTCTGCCATTTTGAATATGCTGGCGACTGCATGTGTGTGTTATTTACAGTAGAAAAGATACATAGTGCGATAACAAATAATAATAATAGCTAATAATAGCAAATAATAATAATAAAAGCTTACAAAAATGATCTACTTCAAAATGAAAAACTAATAAATTGTACTAAAAATTAAAGTAAACTTGCGTTAGATGCTAAATGTTTGAAATTAATGCCACAAAGTAGTTATGGCCTACTAATTAGTGTTATCACTCAAGCCCTAATATTTGAGGAGTGTTGTTAATTTCGTCAGCAGTTCAGCATTATGGGATGATGTCTCGTAGATGCAAACACTTCAGTGACAATGAATGAATTTCAGCAGTTTAAAACAGGGTTGGTATTTTCTAATCCGTTGAGGAGTTTTAGTTTTCTCTTTTAGTTTTCAAGACACATTATCACACCCTGAGACTGTCAATGATGCAAGATTCTCACGATAGATATTTGATATTTCACTCT
>PDGT01000016.1:1924774-1994136 GCA_003671415.1 Megathymus violae | reverse complement strand
ACAATTATTCTGTACGTGTGTATGTCACTGAACTCTTCCTAAACGGCTAAACCCATTGTTTGTGCATATGTTTAAGTTAACAACCCAATACTCTATGCATCGACTTTAAGAAATCTACTATAAAAATAAAGACACTGACATATTGCTGACCATGAAAGCAGATTGTTGCTCGCTTGCTGACCGTACCAACACTGCAGTGTAACCAAACATTGAAAATATTTGACGTGTGATTTTAGAAACAGGATGGTAATCGGTCAGTTGGGTACTAACTACTACTGGGTACTTAATGACCATTAGATAAAGAGACTTGGCGCCGTGACTTGGTCCATTCAGACCAGCATATTGCAACTACGACGTATTTACCTTGAGCCCAAGAAAATATGGAGCCTCTAACATCGTTATTGTTCCAACAGCAATTTGTATTATTTCCATAAAATAATAATTCATTTGTAAGCTGTCTTCATTTGAAAGCTTTAACTTAAACTTGTTTACGATATTTATCACCTAAGTCATAACACCCTTGAAAGTTACAAAATAAATTTTATATTTGTCAAAATAAGCAGAGTCTAAGCCACGTTCGTTTTTATAGAATTATACGATTATCCACTCAAATAATTTTCATCTGTATCCCTTAACAATAAGGTCTAACTTTTACTTGAATTTTATTAATATTACTTACAAAGTTTTTGAAACAAAAAGACGACGCACTTATCTACCTTTATATCTTTTTCAACCCTCTGTCGGGTTACCAATAGCCTAGGAGCTTGCAGACAATATAGTACAGGTGTTTTATCTAAGTTTAAGTTCTTATAAAATGTTTTTACATGGTCTAACTTTAAACCTAGATGTTTCAATGTATACTAATACTATTGAGAGACACTGCAAATTGTGTAAGTCTACGGAACCACGGCACTTATTTGAAAAAAAAAATCATTTGAACGTATGGCGTTGCATAATGTCTGTTTTGGATATTCAACCAACATCGATCCGCGGACCACGATGTTCGCATAAATTAAATTTCTAATCGGCAATATGATAGAGCGAACAATGTGCCATCAAAATTGTTTCTACGATTATTTCGTGAAAATGAGATCTATACTAAATATAATAGAGAGCGCGAACTTTGTGAGTTGGTGTGTATACAGAGGTTAACCTCCGGAACCTCGACACCTATCTGAAAAATTATTGTACCATTTGAAAGGTACATTATTCCAGATGGACATAAGCTATATACCATTCAATCTGAAAAACGTCTGGGTGGGCAATGTTCTTATAAAGATAACGAAAAAAATATCAGGATAAGTTTTACTAATGGAATTGTCGCCGACACAGTCTCTGTCAGTCCAAACGAGGAATGATTCGCGACACAGACTTAAGTGTATATAGAAGGTAATCATGAATCATTTATAAAACCTCGGATAAAAACCACTGATCATTGATTCAGATGTAATTGTTATTTATGAATGTAATGATTATGTTTCTCGAAGGCATGCAAGGGCAGGTTCCTAAGTCGCTTAGAATGAGGCACCGACGTATCTTTGACAGATATCAAGTAAGATTCTTCTATAGCTTGGTTATGATATGAAAGAAAGTATATATATAAATATATTTTAACATATTAAGCACAATATTTGGATAATAACCTGGGTAATAGTAAAAAATACTCTAAAAAAAACGGTCAGGAGCTCATACTCCTGGACTATCATTTCCCGTGTCCTCCGATTATAAAGTATTCTGCTGGAAATATAATACCGTAATAATACAAAACAAGGTTATAAACACAATTAAATTATCTGGGTCAACCAACCACCCAACTGGATATACAGATTGATGGGAAAGTGTATAAACCCGATTACCAGGGTTCGTGTACCGTGTATGAGATGATCAAAGACGCTGCAAATTTTTTCAGCCCGAGAGATTTGTAACGAGTTTCTTTATGGTTCGTTACAGAGAAGTTTCTCTGATCACATCAAAAATTTACGAGTAGCTTAGATAGGCATATGTGTAAATAAGATAAGACAGCTATAAATTAGTTTGTATGACAAAGTGTACTACAATTATCACGATAATTTTTACTGGGTGTGGTCCAAATATGTTATGGCTGTACCAGCTTGTGCGGCTCACTGCGGCTTAGTTTAGCAACAATATTCTCGACAGATTACGGACCTAATTTGCGTTATGGCTTAAACAAATGATGTACTTCGTGTATGGATATGAAATAAAGTTTTTCATACTTTAGCATTATTGTATTGTATTTGAGAATTGTATACATAAAAATATGATTCAGTAGAGTGTTTGCCACAGGACTTTAAGTATCAATAAGTAATACGAAAGTTACAGATGTAACTTTCACATAAATGCAACCACATTTAACTCAATTCTTTACATCATTTTGGTGAACAATGGTGTATAGTATTTACTAAGTATCTCGAACCAATTTGGAGCCTTCGTGCCAGACGTTTCCAGTCAACTACCGCGTTGAAAGTGATGCGCTGAGAGCTTGATGGATGAACGTAGCGAAGGCACGCGGCCGGGCTTCAGGAATCCCTGTACGACCGTACTAACATAACTTGACCCCTCTTGAACATATAAGTAAATTCCACGTTTAAAAAGGGACTAAAATGTATAGTTATTTTATTATGCAGATTTAACGGTCCATATTGAAACGAAAAACGTGCAAATATTACTTATAAACAACTACTCTACGTAGTAGACTTTGTCAAAGTAAAAGAGTGTCAACCGGGGTTAACACTGGTAGAGTCTACTACCCTGATGATGCTCTGTTTCGGAGCGAAACACGTGTTGGTATAGAAATACATATATACCATCATACATTGTGTTTGCGGATTGTTGCAAAGTAAATTAATACTAATTTAATACAATGAATTTCCGCAAAGTAACGCCCGATACTATCAACTATGATAAACAAGTATTGAGGGACACGACGGGTAGCAATAGAATATTAAATTCTCTATTTAAAATACGTCTGACGCATATCGAAAAGATTAAGTAATTTTTTTAACGCAAGGGATAACACATGTCTCATATTATTAGATGCGTATACGAAACTCGCCGGCACTATTTCTGGAAAATAGTTAAGACTCCACGGGATTACAAAATATTTGAAGAAATTATTGACCTTTTTTAAAAAAATGCACTGTTGTAGAAAGAAATATTAATCTCGCGAATATTCGCAATATGTCGGCCTCATATTTCTATTACATACGGAAAAATAGGAGCCACATTTCTTGCCCCCACAATCTTGTAGATGGTAAATATTTACGTATTTGTTTTGTTACCGCTACTACGTAGGACACTTTCGGGGACTTTTCGGGGGTGTACTGAATAAAATTTAATAACTCTCTGTATTAAGTTGCTCTGAACGAAATCTTTCTACTCTATATATTATTCTTAAATATCCTTATGTATCTCTGTGTTTAAACCAAGAGTCGAGCTATAATTCTCGCGACGAGAAATAAGATTACATGTAATATAATTCGTATCTAATGATCTATCATCATCTGTCATACTTGTCGCTGTACGATATGTCAATATCATTTCTAGATATCGAAAAACTTGAAAAACATAATAAACAATAACAAATATTAAAACAAAAGTAATATTAACAACATTACACGTTAGTAATCCCGGTAAAAAAGACAAAAGGTTGTCTTATAGTTGAAATATGGTTCTACCAAACTATATTTAACTCGAGTCAAGGGTTGAATTCACAGACACTCCACGTCAGTTTGCATGTGAACTTCACACGACACAGATAGATCATTATTATATCACCTGCGTTCTTGTACGATTTGCCAGAACTCGAGGGCCTAGTTCAAGGGTTGTATGTCTTATGTAAGTCTTATGTAAACGCAATCAGCGATAAAAACTATACAAAAATATTTCTATAAAAAGATAACATACTTGCATAACAAAACATTGAGATATAAATATAGTACTAAAAAACGTGTAGTTAAAAGATTTTCTTAGTATTTACGAAATAAATACACCATTTATAAATAGATTTCGATTCGCTTCACAATAACATGTACGTGACTTTTTCGGTGAAAGGTTTTTCGGCTACAAAACAAATCGTAAAAATTTGCCTACACAAATTATAAGCCACCAGTTGATATATTTTAACTTTCTATGTCAAAAGTCGACAAATGGGCTTACGGTAATAGTCAACTGATTATAAATTCTCCAACACTGCAATCAATACATTCACAGTTGAATTTACAAGTCTCATTAAAAAGATAGTATGAAATGAATTAAAATATTTCATTCGTTTAATAAACATTCAAGCCCTTGATAATATTATATGTGGTTTTATTTTAATTTATTTATATAATTTTCTTTTTAGGTTTCTTTAGTTTTTTTTTTCTGTAGCTTAATTAAGGCTGTGAGTAAGGATGTACTTATATTATCTTGTGCTGAACGACGCAATAATAAATCGCTGCGTTGCCAATAACTTTCACCTGAAACACTCAAATTGATTAATAGCAATATTAATAGAACAGTATACATATTTTTCCTCGAGCTATTAAGACCTTCACTAGTTCTCGTAAATTGCTTGAGTTGTTGACGAATCTCTTGTCGACTAGGAAGAAAGGCTCAACAAACGCCCGCCTTGCTTATTGCGAGCATGTTCTGTGTGAAGACAAAGGCGGTGGATATTCTTGCATCGGATAGTAAATCGTAGTTTCCAAAGTAGGAGGGTTCTAAGGTACAGCTTGCGTGGCTGTATGTATATCTTTGCTGGTTTAAAAACGTTAGATAAATCATTTGTTAACAAACAGTCCAGACACGAAGAAAATACATCCTGCATTTGGTGAAAACGACAAAAATATTGAACTTGCTAAAACCGACGCGTATTTGATTTCCGATTAGAAGCATGGAATTGGTAAATTGTATTTATTGAGAAATCATTAAATTTATTACTTGTGTCGTTCGTTTGACTAAATCTCCTAATCGGCTTCTAAATAACATCCCAGTAATATTGTTTTAAGGGTTTCGAAGCCAAATTACACAAAGAGAAGGCTTATATTTCGTCACGTATGTTTGTCTGTTCTTAAGTTTTAGTTTAACACATCGAACAAATTGGATAGTTAGATGCCAGCTCCTGACAATGAGATATATAAAAAAAATATTTTCTACAAAAATTACACTTATGGGCTTTTTACCTGTCAGCCATCGTTCAAGAGTAGTTTTATACAATGCATAACGTATTACAACAGTTGACATGAGTTGTAAATGACGTCATCGTTATGATTACCATCCACTTGTTATTGTTGCCTCAGGTTGCTCATCAAAAAGATATCCACTACAATGGCCAACGGTATATCTCATATCTTGGACTATACTATAATGTTACCCTTTTGCTATAGATTTCCTTACGATGTCTTCGTTCCGAAGTAAAAATTCGATTTGCGTTTTAACTTTAGGGTCTGCCCCTAAAGCCAGTATAAACCATAGCCACGAGACAACGGTTGAGTTGTTCGTGAAATACAAAAAGTTATGAACAACAATCCCTCATACCATTATACAAACAAAGTGACAACCACAATTTTAATCCACTACACATATTTATGTACTTACAATTACACCTACTTTATTATTAGTATTGAGAGTGGATGAGTTTTTTACTCCCGGTAATTTTTCACTCTAGTGCTAAGAGTGTAAAATATTAAAGTAATTTGTAACCATTCAGTTTTTCTATATAGAGAATATTATCTGCGCTGATATAAAAGCAGCTATTAGTTGGTAGGTGCCGTCGTAGTACTTAATGAAGCCATTGTCCCTCCGAACGTTTTCTTTGTCGCCCGGACACTCACAAAACTCAAGTTCATTTGCTTCACGAATACATTGAAAGTGCGAAGCTGTTTTATGTTATTTTGATATTGTAGGAAAGTAACATTTTGGTTTTATATACATTTAATACGAACAGAGGGTCATTCACAACTTTCCACTTACAGAATTCATTCATTTTCATTACAGAAGTCAGTGTAAAAGGTCTCCAACGAGCGCTGGTCCAAAATTAATGGTAAAAAATTAAAGTATTGGTAAAAAATTAGGTCTTATTTCATTGTCTTTTAGCGTCCTTTAGTTGACGTTTTGACTTCAAGTAAATTGTATTTCGGTTTTATATTAAATTAATAAATAAAACTAACTAAATAAAAAAAAACTACTTTTATTGCAAACATCATCATTTATTTAATTTAAGCGATCGCTCAGCAAACATTATTTCAAGGCCGGCGCTTTCTCTTACATACTTTAAACATTATTTTAATCTAATGGTCACCATTACTAAAACTTACGAACAGACAAACATACATGACGAAATATAAGCCCTCTCTTTGTGTAATTTGGCTTCAAATCCTTAAAACAATATTAGTGGGGTGTTATTTTGAAGCCGATTAGGAGATTTAGTCAAACGAACGACACAAATAACGAATTTAATGATTTCTCAATAAATACAATTTACCAATTCCGTGCTTCTAATCGGTAATCAAATACGCGTCGGTTTAAGAATGTTGAATATTTTTGTCGTTTTTACCATTTGCAGGATGTATTTTCTTGGTATCTCGACTGTTTGTTAAGAAATGATTTATCTAAAGATCTTAAACCAGCAAAGATACTCATACAGCCACGTAACCTGTACCTAAGAACCCTCCTACTTTTAAACTACGATTTACTGTCCGATGCAAGAATATCCACTTCCTTCCTAGTCGACAAGAGTTTCGTCAACAACTCAAGCAATTTATGAGAACTAGTGAAGGTCTTAATAGCTCGAGGAAAAATATGTATACTGTTCTATTAATGTTGCTATTAATCAATTTAAGTATTTCAGTTGAAAGGTACTGGCAACGCAGCGATTTATTATTGCGTCGTTCAGCACAAGATAATATAAGTACATCCTTACTGACAGCCTTAATTAAGCCACAGAAAAAAAACAAAAGAAACCTAAAAAGAAAATTATATAAACAAATTAAAATAAAACCACAGATAACATTATCAAATGTTTGACTGTTTATTAAACTAATGAAATGTTTTCATTCACTTCATACTATCTTTTTAATGAGACTTGTAAATTCAACTGTGAATGTATTGATTGCAGTGTTGGAGAATTTGTCAGTTGACTATTACCGTAAGCCCATTTGTCGACTTTTGACATAGAAAGTTAAAATATATCAACTGGTGGCTTATAATTTGTGTAGGCAAATTTTACAACGATTTTTTTTGTACCCGAAAAACCTTTGACCGAAAAAGTCACGTACATGTTATTGTGAAGCGAATCGAAATCTATTTATAAATGGTGTATTTATTTTGTAAATACTAACGAAAATCTTTTAACTACAGATTTTTTAGTACTATATTTATATCTCAATGTTTTGTTATAGAAATATTTTTGTATAGTTTTTATTACTGATTGCGTTTACATAAGACTTACATAAGACATACAACCCTTGAACTAGGCCCTCGAGTTCTGGCAAATCGTACAAGAACGCAGGTGATATAATAATGATCTATCTGTGTCGTGTGAAGTTCACATGCAAACTGACGTGGAGTGCCTGTGAATTCAACCCTTGACTCGAGTTAAATATAGTTTGGTAGAACCATATTTCAACTATAAGACCGCCTTTTGTATCTTTTTACCGGGATTACTTTACTAGTTGTCATTAATATAACACCTATACCATAATATTCTCTACCTCCCAACAGTATAAAGGGCACCTTGCGGATGATAATAATAATATATTTATTTTTATATTTATATTTATTTATAACAAAAGACATATAGGTACAAAAATACATGTGAGAAACAATGTTCCTGCATTAGTATAAACTGTGTTGTGTCGCGGTGATCAACGCACTCCATTAAAAAAGTTAAAGAGAGCTCCATTATAACGACTTAAGTGGGAAAATGTTACAAAGTTAGGAAAATGGTAATTTAAAAATAAAAACAAAATATAATTATAAAAACAAAGTTTTGCAATTAGTAATTGTGTTCATACATGTGTGAGTGTCTGTATCTACGTGTGTGTCTGTATCTGTGTGTGTGTGTGTATACCATAAAATATTGACATGAATTATAATGCTGAGCAGGAATCATTTTGTATTGATAACTACACGCAACTATGTAACAAATATATTTTGTAAATATTACTGTTATTATATTCTATTCCATTGTATTTTTCAATTTATAAGCTCTTCGATTGTAGGAGACAAAGCAGAATGGAACAAGTTGTGGATCTTTAATAGGCATATTGTTTTGGTTTAAAGTTCGACTTAAAGAAGATGGGTGATCGGATGTTTTATAACAGCTTACATAAAGGTACATATCAAACTCGTTTACGCGGTCACGCTTTAAGTATTAGGTCATAAAACAACGTAGTAAAAACTCTTCCTATCCAGAGCAATAAAACAATGGATATATAGGGAAAGTTTTACTTTAGTTTTAGTTTTAATACGGATTATATATTATTCAAGTTAATGCATATCTTACCAGTTTAGACAGTAACTGCAGTAGTCACTTAATGTCATTAGCAGCTTACTACCAGACACAGACCACGGCAAGGCCTACCACGTGAATCAACGACTACTATCTAACGATAAAATCCTTCCGAAGTAAGGAAACATTTTGCACAACACGGAATCGACGTTGTCTTGTGCTTATTAACTGGCGTGCTAGAAATTTTATCATCAGTGGTCATGAATCAAAATACCCCATCCGAAGTTACTTAACTCGGTCGATGAGTTACGATTGACACAATCCTCCGCGCTCGCACGCACCACAACCACACTACATCGCACCGTCAATATAAAAAATTGACGGTGTCTTATACCTACTATGTGGTTGGTATCGTCCACAAGACAAACTGTAAATAGATGACAATATTTATGTTACTATAACCTACGTACGTTTTAAACTGAAACTACGACATGAAAATGTAGTTTCTTTTGCGTCCGCCCACGTGGTTATTGTGGCGTGACACTGTCATTAAATAAGGAACTTAATAGAATACACCGTGATTGGGGTATATTTACAAAGAACTAATAACGAGGTCAGGCTTCATCCATAGAGCTCCATCCGGGTAAAAAGATAGATAGATAGGGTAATTTTCAAATGAATGGATTTTTTCGATCAGATCAGATTACACAAGAGATTCATAAATACATCTAAGCTTATCCCGTGAATATAAAAAATAATTGTGAAATACAATAAAAACTAACATAATAAAAATTTATTTGAATTGACGAAATAGCTATACTGTAAATTAAAAGCTCATGTCAAAGGCTTTCGTATGAAGAAAAGTTATTATAAACTAGATATTTATACTGCATGAAATATAAGTGGAAAAGAAAAGCCCTTGGGAGTTTTACCCTGATTCTTTTTGCGGGACGAATTGGGATAGGGATTTATTGAAGCAAAGACGTAGTTTGACTTTCAAAAAGTCCCTAGCCTATCGCATCTATTGGCGGGAACGATCAATCCATCAGTTGTTCACTTCTTGTAATTATATGTGTATAAAGATGTTATTGTAATTATAGTTTCTGTATAACAATAACCTTATGTTGGGTCCGGTTAACCGACCTAAGTGTTAAAGTCTGTCTCTGTATCATCTACGGGCTTATCAACTACCTATGAACTGTATTTCATCCTACTTTCTGTCTATCTGATGTCTATTCATCCTACGAACTTTAAGGGATCCCTAAGAACTAGTCTAAGCAGAAAAGACTATATCTATTAAAAGTATATCGTAGTTTCAGTAGCTTTATGACATCAGCCGGGTGACCTAACGGCAGAAACCACCCGTTTTATGGCTTGCGATGAGTTCAATGAGTTTTTTAACAAGCTATGTGTATTGGACAGATGGAACTTTCCATAATTACGTAATGTCGAGCGTTTTGTTTTAAGTACATTAATGAGGTAAAATTTGGGCGGGTCACATTTTCGATGAATTATTGTCAAATTTTAATAATCGCTTCTTAATCTTGAAGGGCGTGTTATAATTGATAGTATCGGGCGTTACTTTGGGGAAATTCATTGTTATTAAATTAGTATTAATTTACTTTGCAACAATCCGCAAGCACAATGTATGATACATGCACCTCTAGAAGTATATACCATCATACAATGTGCTTGTGGATTGTTGCAAAGTAAATTAGTATTAATTTAATAGTGTCTGTTAATCAATTATATAACGTTGTTAACACGAAAACATTCTCAATAGCATTAAACTCGTTATAGATCTCTTGTAAGTATTTCGATGAGTTGCTTATCAGATTCCTTATCGGGCTTAGTGGAAAATAATACAGTTTGTATGAAGTATAAAAAATCATATTACCAACAATTCCTATAAAGGAATTCTACAATTTCCAATCTTTACCCAAAGGTTGCTTGGAAGAGATTAGTTCTTAAGCGAAAAACCCGTAGATACGCGGGGTCACCATATATTTTGTAACTTCGTGGGTTCAATTTAAAAGACATCCAAAATTATAATTGAGGATAATACACATAAAATAGGTACTTAAATACGCCAGTGATTACACTGCGCATGATTTTTATCTTTTCTATCTATCTATTCGTCTTTCTATGTCTATCTGTTCTACCTCTAGAAATTCTTAAAACAAACGAACAAGACAGCTCAATTCAGGTATCTAGAACATTTTCCTGTGGTCAAACACCTGAAGAATAAATTATAATCGTGTTTACTTGAAGTGTTGACAAATCATCTTATACTGATTATGTACCATAAGTATTCCTTATTCCGCATTTTCCTAATTTAAATTTAAGTAAAGTGTCTATTATGTTTCCTTTCAAATTCTGAGGACTCTGAGGAATAAAGTTACTTCTTATCATTTATATTTTTATGTCAGTTTTATGTGAAAGTAAAGAAACTAAAACACATTTTTATGTATGTGAAATTACCGTGTTCGTACATACACTTTTTATTAAAATCGGATAAAATAATCAGATATATTCCAAATTCAAAATTTCTTTGCCAACTTTTTTTTTTCATTATTTAATGAAAAATGTACGTAATATTTTTACATAGACTATTTACGTTAAAATTTTAAAACGATTGGTTTCATTTAAACCGAGTCATTATTAGAAAACTTTCAAATTGTATTTAAAAAACAAAAACATATTAATACAATTAGATTTATGAAACAAAGCGAACACAAAAGTAAGTCGAGGCTTGTTCTCAATGATACAAATAGCTTTGGGACTAGTACCATACATACGTCACGTCAAATTACATCTGACATGCTTAGAGAAATATTGACTTAAAATAGATCTGCAATTAAAAAACATTGCTAAATTTAGTGTGTATTTAGTTAAACCTTAAAGATATTTCTATAATTTATAATCTAAATATACAAATGTTCAAAATTCAATAAAATAAATAATAGGCCTTTGTGGTTCAGTACAATGATAAAATGTCCCTGTGATTGTTTATTCAAATGAAAGTCACGACATACTCCTACGTTTGGATTGAGGCAATAAAACTTTATGCTCGTATATTTGCTAAATGACACTGCTTATGGTAGGATTTGTGACAGGTGAATATGAATATTTATATCATAGTAAAACGAGTAGAATTCACGACGAAATAAATTTCAAAATTACAAGAGACAAGTAAGTGAACCTTAGACATGAAGATTAAAACTACATGAGGATATGTATACTCTTAAGGCACTTTTCAACGGGATTGTTAAGGAATCCTAAAGAGGTTGATTTATCCATTGAATGTAAGATATGTCTTATTGAAAAAAACCTCTTTGTTTCCCAACTGTTTACATTACAAGCTTAATCCAGTCAACCGACTATTTATTAGTACTCGTAGTTATTGGAAGTTTATTAATTTAACCACAAACGACTGACTTTGGTGGATAATAAAAAAGTGTCGTTAGTGAAGAAACGCTGACAGTGAAAATTTGATCGGAGAAAAGAGTGTTATGTGCTAATTGAGCTGTTTAGCATTATTATTGAATCAAATCAGAAACGATATACATAAAATTCGAATGTGTGCAAACGAGACTTTCGAAGATTTGAAGAACTTGGGGTTGATTGAAATGAAATAATATTTTATTCGAAGTTGGTTTTTACAAACACTTTTCGAACGTCAAACTACGTCATCGCTTCAACAAATCCCTACCGCGAGTGGTCTCGGAAGAAGAAGCGGTAAGAATCTCCCGAGGAGTTTTTTTCTACTCACAGTTACAGAACGCACTTAAACTGGCTTAATATTAAACTCATGTCCAAGCAGTCTTATCCTGAAAGTAATCATCAAGTTTGTAATAACCTTTCCGCATAAGAACGCTTTTGACGAGAGTTTCAAATTTACAATATGGCATTTCCGTCAATTGTGATGAAATTTTATTATAAATATTTACACATCTGCCCATGAAAGAGCCACCAGTTTTGCTTATTCTGAAATTTGGAACAATTGGTTTAGCCTTATTCCTAGTATTTATTATTAAATTATCACAGTATTTTTTAACGTACATATACGATTATATTGAGTCAGAAAAATATATCGGGTTGCATTTACGATCCAGAAATGAATCGTGGTTTGACTTAGCGCATTATTTTATTTTACAATAATGTAATGAATATTTGATTTAATTTGAGACAGGAGGAAAATTGAAAATTTTAATTTAAAGCTATGTATTTTCACTAGTTGACGAAGTGTTGCGTGTCTCTATTAAGCAAGAACTTAAGATATGTGTTCAGCATTTAAAAATCTTAATGTTTGTTTAGTATATCTAAACACACATTTCTGAAATATTACGAAAGAGTACATAAAAGCTTAGGTCGACTGCATATTAAAACCAATAATTTCCAATTTCCTGAATTATCTGACTAAACTACCCGAACATTAAACGGAGTTGTTATTCACATTAAAGATTATTAAACAATCGCTTGTGTGATAGTGATGTTGCCTTTGCACTGTTAAATAATGTTACTGCATATCCGAATATGACACGAAAATTATTCATGATGCAGTCTTTATGGATCCAAGGTTGCCTTAAAAATCATAAAAATTCGATAGCTACTATCAGAATTGCAGATTGACTACTGCATCATACGTACACAATAAAAATATCTTGTTTTGGGTTAGTCTAACAATTTCAACCGGATTGAAGTGACATTTAAAGTCTAGTTTGATTTTTAATCTTAAGATAATTCTAATAAAACAATTTTCTGTACGGAAAGTACTATTCTATTGTACATGAATCCATTTAACGCATTCCAAAGTGTACCAATGTGTATTATTTACTTACCGGTGCCTGTATCCGATATTAGCTCATTCGGGATAAACTTTACTATCCATACGTATACTTTCCATTGTGATTAACTTATAACATTGACTTAAGTTTCTCCACAATTTGTAGTAGAATACCGAAAAATAGAAATTCCAGAACAAGATCAGAAAAATGTTCATACGGATTTTAGAAAACTGTATTTTTTTTTTGTAAATCTGACGTAAAATAGAGCACTTTATTTATTTTATGATATAGTTTGTAAAATTACAGGAATCTTGAAAGAGATCGTGTTTATTTTGTTGGTGAATTCCCGCGCGTTTGGCGATTTAGCTGCGTACGAAGTGGTCCATGTCGCACGGGAGCCGCGCGTTAACTGAAATGCCGAATCCTGGATGGGTGTTTCTGCTTCACACCTTACGTTCTCGTCGTAAACAAACCCGCTTCATGTGGCTGCCGAGTAATAGCCTTTTAATAGAGTAATTTCTCGTGTCCACATTTGGGTCACGTACCTATTGTGAATACAATAAGTATGCATTATTTTCAATGACTTAGCGTTACGCTAGAGTGGTTTTAGTCTGGCGGGTTTTCAGAATCACACTTATAGCATTTACGCACACATTATATACTGAAATATATGTAAGACGATCATAAATTACTACATGTGGCTGGAACTTCAATAAGTGACCGCTACTGGCAACATTTTAAGGTAGCCCTGATAGTATCATTATTTTCGTAGATAGTAAACCTATAACTGTCTGCATCGGCTATTTTCTTTTGGTTATCAACGCTCAAATTGGCGACTAACCCCACAATGCACCTATGTGTTCGACCTCACGTCTCTTTAGTTATGTGGAACTTGTTGGCTCGTCAAACACAACATGGTAACGGGCGGTAATGACCCCTTACCATCAGTTGACCCATCAACTTAATTATTATTGTTTCCTAAATATTAAAAAAAGATTTCCCAAAAATTATAAATTTTAATATATAGATCAATACATTAAAATAATTCTTTGTAAGTACCTCTTTTCTCTTCCTATTTGTCAACCGAATTATTTGTTTCATAGCTACTGACGAGCCTTTTATCTATTAAAAAATTGGAAACAGAACGTTATTTAACAATTGGGGTCGAATTTAGGCCACTAGGAACTTACTTTTCTTTATTTAAATTTAGAAACTTTGTGCTGTTTGTAATAATTTGACCCTGGTCTTCGAGCCGATGTACGACTTTCAAACCACTATTACTAATATTTGAATGTAAATAAAAGTTTTGTACATATATCGCACCCTTAGAATGAAAGGGACTTAACTTAAAAATTGCAATTTATAGGAAATGACGAAGATAGTTTTCAAAAATGTATGGTCTTGAGTAAATTTAAAGAGACTGATGTATGAGGATTTCCCTTTTTTCCTTTCTCACTCATAATTCGGGCTCTTTTTCACCATGGGGTTTTATACTAGGCTTTTTTAAGTAAATTTATAGTAAAATCTGGAATTTCAGGAATTTTGAGTTATGTCACTTTCATTCTAAAGGTGCGATATGGATAATTCATAAGAGTATTAACAATAGTACGGGCTAATTGCCTAACCGATTGTTTGTGACATATTAATTTATCATCATTAACTGCATGAGTAAGTTAACGATGATAATCATAAATGGATTTATTATTAATCAATTGTATTGTGCAGTGTAGTTAAGAGTGAGTTTTCATTAAAATGTTGCTTACTGCCAATAAAATATATTAAAATAATTGTCGAATTGATCAAATTAATAATATAATCTTGAACAATTACGAACTAGAGGAGCTTTACAACAAACTGACCATAAATTTTTGTCCGTATGGGATCTTTATGGCAGATCGATATCACTTAAGTTCTCCACCCACAGGCACGTGTCTGCTGTGTTCATTAGAGCATTAAGCCACGCTGTTCCAGTTTAGTTTGTTAGAGAGGTTATCGGCCAATCTAAATGTTAAAAATTTTCACCCAAAGTTCTCCAACATAGCTCAACGATTGCTATCTAACGATAAAAAGTAATGAGAATGATTATACATTTCCTCCGATACATAAAAGCGCTCATGGAATTTTACACATAACTTTCACCTGTGTATGTACTAACTACACCACAATTATTTATTATTAATATTTTTGTTATTATTAGAAGTTTTTATTATTACACACCTAAGTTGCTTAATGGTTGATCACTTACTATTCATTAGACTATGAGTGCTGCCTGTCGTGCTATAAACCCGATGGAGAAATTATTGATACAAAATTTATCACTTAATATAAAATATGCATAATTCTCACTTATTGCGTATTATTACTTTGACAAAATCGACATAGTTATGAGAATTATGTTCATTAGTAATAAGATAATTGATATAATGTTTATGACTTGACCACTTGAGATCATATCCTCACAATATAATTGTTTGATTGATATTAGGTTCACCTGTCTGTAGCAAATAGTTGTGTATACCTGTATATGTATATGCAATATATTAACTTTAAATATAATAAAATGAATTGAAACACATTATCAAAATTGGTTCTCATATAAATTTTTTGTACAGAAGAAATCGTTGTTAAAAGCTTGTTGTAACATAACATAAAGTACAATGAAAAGGAAATGCTTTGAGAATTTGAAAACAGATTTTAGTTGGCGTGAATACTGATCTTGAAGGCGGCATTAACATATCCATTGTACCATACTTCAATAGTACTCACACAATGGACTTTTGATTAATTGACGAGATTCTGTTGAAGTATTCAATAATAATTCTATTCTTAGATACCCGCAAGTTTGGTTGCGTAGATGTTTTGATAGATTCAAATATTGTTTTCTCAATGTTCATCTATTCACACCTATTTTATTTCATCTGGAATATTTAAAATTCAGTTTTTCATTTACATCGGGGCGTTGCTAGAAGTTTTATACAAGTTTCCATACAAATTTTCATTTCCATTTTCCATCACTAAATCAGAAAACTCTAAAAACGTTTTAATTATTTCACACATACATATGTTTGCCTTTTTGCTAAATATCAAATATCATGAATTTAAACTCAAAACTGATGAATTTTCATATATATGTTTTTAAAATTTTTTTAACACCTTAGTGGTAGAATATACAAAAATCCTCTTTTAGGGGACGCCTAACGTAAGTAATCACTGTCGCAATATTAAGGCTCTAGCTTAAGCGGCTTATGTTAGATGCAGTTTTATAAATTGCATTCATACTTTTATATATTATTTTTTTTGGATAACAATATTTCAATGTTGCAACATAGACACAGTGCAGATGTATGAATAGACGTTTGAACTACTTAAATCAAGAAAGATTAAATCAAGAACACCATGAGAGATATTACATACACATGATTTTCCCAACTAAAATAAAACATAAAATTATATAAAAGCATTTTAATTACGTTACTGGCTGTATGCGTTTAGATTCCTTTGCCTATGCGAAAGAATATTAAAATAAAATCCCACGCCGCAACTTACATGCAGTTATTAAAACCAGTAGTGTAAAAAATAAATTCAAAGCGACCTACGGAGCCGTATGGCGTCCAACACACATTGTTAGAAGCTAACGGACGATGTTTGTGGAGCTTTTGTTGAAATATTTAACTTATGTGAATACACGCATTCAGTTGTGTTGAAACTATAGCGAGCGGTTCCTATTTCAAAGAGTCGTATTGTATTTGTATTTGTGTGTAAATAAGTAACAATAGACGTCTCTATTTGCAAAAGTTTTACGTACCCATTCTAACCGATGTTACAGTCATATTAACACTTACATACATTATCAAAAAGCATTTAAATCTTTACAGAACCCCAATACTAATGAATTTAAAAAGGTAATACCCAAGTCTTGCTTTAACAGAATCGATTTGGACAAACTTAAAAACGAAACAACAATAAGAGCGATTACTACCAATTTGAATACCTGTATTAATAGAATTTGTGAAAGTAAATATCTTCTTTAGAATTTTGATTCAATGCGTTTTATTTAGTTTATCATCAATATTTGGAGTTCCACTTTTAAAATTAATTACGGCAGCGATCCTTTCATTGACTGCCAGCACTGTTGCAATGTTACAATTACAACAATTAACATAAATTTAAAATTATACTAGATTTACTTCGTAATAAGATATTTACTTATATTATGAATATAGTTTATACTTCATGTCGGAGTTAGTTTCTCGTTTGGATTCCCCTTACGTTATAGCTGTTCTTGCGGTCAATGCACTAAGATTGGCAAGCCGGCAAAATTCACGGGGACACTACAAGTGTAATAATGAAACGATTTATGGCTGCAAAACCATGATAGTTTCGCGTTGTTTAGCCAAAATGTATATAATTGGTAAGATAAATTGGTTCTACGTGCCAAGAAAGTTTTCTACGAAATAATAAAATGCAGTTTTGTTACGAGCGACGTAGTTTAGATACTGCGACCGAACCAATGAAAAGTTTAATATGAAGAAAGAAATTTTTCTTAACCATGGGAATGCATCTTCATATTAATTTACTTTATAAAGGCATCTTACCAATACTGTTAAAGACCAGAACGGGATTTTATGAAAAAAAATACATTACATAAAAAAAATTCCTTACCGTAATCAACTTAATAACAACTTATAACCGTAGTACTTGTGACTTGAATCTAATTATGTCCTTCGTCCATAGTTTTCGCATACAACCTTCAAAGTTTTTTGCGCTCACCGTATCGCCGCGTTCGTAACGCGAATTTCGTGTTTAATATCACGTACAAACAACTCAGTGATAGTCACGATAGATAACGAAACATCATTTGATTACATCCTCGTACCACCTATATAAGGCGCAGATCTATTGGGCTAAGTATACAACAGCATTATAAGTTCCCAAAATTGGTACTCGATTTGCCTGCGGAATAATTCAAGACATGTGTGGCAAAAAATAACTCGTAGGCAAGAGTTATCATAGTGTTAAAGGATTATTTTAATATTATTTTAAAGCGCCTGCCTATTCCTATACCGTTAAATATGAAACGTTGCTATTGAGTTACTGTAGGAGCTACTCACCTCTACCAATTCTATTTAAAATGACCAGTTCTTCCCTCACCAAAATTAGGAAATAATATTAAATCTTTTTTTAAATGCATAGAGGAGTTCCTTTCGCCGTTTCTTCTGCTACATGATAAAGAACATTTTCACAACGAATAGGCGCATTTCCAGCTTCCTGTGTGACTGTCAATGTGTCGATGATGTTTTTAACCGACTATAAAAAGCGTTTATATTTTTTTTTGTTTATTCCCTCAGAACTCTGTCATTTATTAATCGACTTAGAAAATTTCTTTTTCGTTTCAAAGGATACACTTTTCGTTTGGTGCCTCTTAAATAAAAAAAAATAACACCTCTAAGGGTGAAAAATAGAAGATAAAACCAAGAAATTAACCTCAAATTGAAGTCGTTTTTTTGTTGAAATATATTTACTTGTCGGGTCCTTGAGTGGCAATCACACTTACCGCACCATGGTCCGGCAGGTCATCTATTGATTATTGACATAAAATAAATCGTTTTGAAACAGCGGTAGAAGCGAAAACTACATGCATAACCGTATCAGGGGTACATGAATGAATTTACATCCTAACAAATTGCATAGCCACATATAAATGGATGAGTAACATTACAAAACTCCATAGTTATACCTAATTTTTCTTACATTAATATACTAATTACTTACAATATGCATTCGGCTCAATAGTATTGGTTCTCTAGTTTTGATCTTCTTTATTGAAACTGAAAAACTAGCTTGCTTCTACTACGAGTAAGAGGCCATAAACCCTCCAACTCTCAGAAGCGATCAAAGCAATGTGACTATTTCAACTCCAGTAAATATACCTAAAATAGTAAAAACATGATAGCACATTCTTGTTCGAATCCCAGGTGTATGAGTTATAAAGTGGGCCACAGGCGAGACTCGTCCCAAGAAAGGTTAAGTTAGTTATGAAGATTAGTGTCGTGTCGACATTTATCTGAAATTGCGACGTCAGCTCTACTGTACCTAGGCTCCCTAATACGTAACACGTATAGAAATATTTACGCCGTATTGGAGCGGCCTAGAATATTCCCCCGAATGTCATGCTGGCAGAACAGGATGTCGTAAGAGATGACAGAAGCCAGCCTGCTTGGTGGCAGGGTTTCGCATAAGGATCATAATTATTATTCATCCATCATGAAATAATGGATGAATAATATTAATTATTATTAATATTAATATTAATATTATTACATTATGAAATTATTATTGTTATTAAATTATCAATATTATTATCTCTTATTGAAGCCTGTCTCTCTAGCTTCCACCCTCCTGAGTCAGCCGCTAAACGACTCGACAACGCACTAACGACGCCTTTGGTGTTACTCATGTCTATGGGCGACTTGGACCACTTACCATCAGTTGGCTAGTCTGCTCGTTTGTCGGCTATTCACATAGAAAAAAAAAACTTTTGCTTCATTTTATTTACCAAATCGATTTTTTATTCAGAAACAAAATTTCTAAACGAGTCTTTCGGTAGATGCGTAATTCGCCAAACAAAGGCAATTACAATCATTTATCATTTGCAATACCAAATAGGTCTTCGTTTGCAAATAAGATATTCGATTAGATAGCTTTATATGCTTCTTGTGATCTTGCCCCAATGGAACTTTTGTATTCTTATTAAATAAAGTTTGTCTCTGTCTGTATTATTGAATAAAGTGCATAGAAATTTAGAAATGTAATGTTAGGATGATAGAAACAAAATCTGAAAAATAAAGCTTTGAAATTCGTCTCGAAACTGCTGGAACAACCTCGACCGAAATTGAATTTGCAAGACACAAAGAAAAGCAAGCTTTTCGAAAAGCAAAATCGCTATCTCTTGTTTACTTTTAATACGAAATATTCCTACTTATATCTTTTATACGTTCAGAGTTGTCTCTTTTCATAAAATTTAATTGAAAACTAATTAGATTTTCACCCATAGTAATATTATAAAGAGAGAGTGTTAACTTTGTGAGCTTGTGTGTAATATTCCGTAATCTCTGAAACCACGGCAATTATTTGAAAAAATCTTTTACTATTTGAGTGGTAAATTATTTCCAATAGACATAGGCCATGTATGTATATTTTAATTATACAATCGAGATAATCTTCATCAACTACATCTCACTTTGTGTCAATTTAGTTCTTCATTTTTTAATCTGTAATGAAATATGTAATTGTTGAACCCAAACGAAGTCGGCGTAGGAGGTGCGTAAGCGGCCAGTCTAGATTAATAATAAAAACTGTAACGGAATCAAATCTGTACATACAATGTATTTTTTATTTTTATTTTAGTGTAGACTTTTTTATCGATATAGTATAATCATGCATATTTTTATTTTTATTTCTATGTATCCCTCTGTCTAGCTATTAATCTATCTGATTCACACATCCACATATTACACTAAAACTAATTAACACATTTGGATGGTATGAATTATTTAAGCTTATACTATGTGTCATAATATAGACAACCTTGTGTCGGGGGAAATGGGTGTGTTCCCGTGTGATAGGAAATACAAATTAATATGGAAACTCTATTGAGAGGGCTGTAAATTAAATTTTAGCTGCTAACTGCAGCTATTATAATAATTTAATATGGTTCTGATTCGAAGAACTCAAAAAATCCATTCCTAAAACATTATTCCGGATGGTGATAGGATATGTATGAAGTGTGTGTGTGCGTGTGTGTGTGTGTGTAATAATTAATTGTTGAAGCCGAACTAAGTCGGAACAGGCCGCTAAAAATATATATTTTTTAACCGTGTATATTATTCAAATGATATAATAAGTAGAATTTTAGTTACTTTATACTAAGTATATAAGTTATTCCAAAATTCACTTCCGGTCGGTACAATGTCAATTACTACAATAAATAATAAAAATAAACATTTACACACTCGCACCTGCGCACAAGGGATTCCCTGTGTTGCGGGTGGCATAGACAAACACAAATATGACATAAAAAATATTTGAAATACTTAAAAATAACTCCGCCGCGACAGCTTGCGCTGCCGTGACCAGGATTCGAACCTGGGTTACTACGGCCACAACGTAGGGTCCTAACCACTAGACGATCACGGCTACCGGAGCAGGTGATAGATTTCTGGAAACAAAAATTCATAGCTTGATCAATGAATTACTTTCACTTTTTATTTGTGTTCCGTGATGCAAACGATTTCATAAAAAGTGCTCCACTTTTGTAACACTATACTAAAAAGCCGGTCAAGCCTGTTGGATTTGTGTATTAAAGAGTTCCGTACTGAAAATATATGCAGAAGATATTATTCTATTTTTATTGCCAGTATTTAGATATAAGATGAATGGATTAATGAAATGATATTTATTCGTAGTTGGTTTTTAAAAGCACTTTTCGAATGTCAAAATACGCCATCGCTTCAACAAATCCCAACGTGAGTGGTCCCGGAAGAAAACTGGCAAGAAACACCCGAGGAGAGTTTTTTTTTCCTACTCACAGTTAGAGAACGCACTTATGGCTACATATTAAACTAATGTACAAGTAATATCCTTAAAGTATTGACCAAGTTTGTAATAACCTTTCCGCATAAGAATGCTTTTGACGTGAGTTTTTAATTTACAATATCGCATTTCTGTTAATTGTAATGGAACTTTATTATAAACTATCTGTGCCCGGGACGTCGCCCGCGTAGTATTTAACAAAAAAGTTATTTAGTAGAAATAGATGTAGCTTAAGTTACTCCTTATTACATCAGCTACCTGCCAGTGAAAGTCCCGTCGAAATCGGTCCAGCCGTTCCAGAGATTAGCCGAAACAAACAGACAGACAGACAAAACTTGTTAAAAATGTTATTTTGGTATATGTACCGTATATACATTCATATGCATATAGTAAAAAGCGGTTATTTTAATATTACAAACAGACACCCCAATTTTATTTATTACTATAGATATTTGGTGATAGAATGTCACAGTAACAAAGGTCCAGTGTACATTCTACCGCTAGGGGTGTGCAACGGTGTCTCTAGTTTCATAAAATAATGATTATGCTTAAAATTAACACTATCATTACTTTAATCTAATGTTACATGACATTTTTACATATTTGACGTTTCTCCATATGTTATGTGTACAGCGAAGGATTGGAATAATTTTCCCGCATGGGTGTTCTCATTAGATTACAATGTGGATGACTTTATGTAGAAAATGAATAGGCTTTATATAAGGTAATACGCTTTACCATCTAGGGCTACATCGCCTCTTACTATTAGGTGGGATTGTAGTCAATCATTGAGTTATTGATAAGTAAAAAGGAATAGGAGGATTTTATTGATAATTTATTTTTTCGATATCTTATTAAATCAATGCGAATTAATACTTTCGGACATAAGACGAATTAATGGTGAAATTTCGTGTATTTTACTAAATAAATTGTAAACACTATGCTTTTTTATGTGTACATAATTTATTTTTCCTCTGATAACCGCTCAGATACTGATATATATACCTTTCGTAATTGAGACATCTAATTCACCGTTTGTACTAAATTTCCAATTTTACCATCCAATTAATACCGACAGAATAGGGTGTGACTGATGACAACAACAATGAACAGACACGAGATTATCGTGAGGTGTACAGATACCTAAAATGACTACTTTAAAGCAACTAATTAATAGAGTTCATTGCATTCGCTCAATGTTGTGGAGGGACAAGTATTTTCAATTTAGCAACATAACTCAACACCAGCTTTATTATCGTTTGTTTTGCATGTAACTATAACTGCTCCGGTAGCCGTGATCGTCTAGTGGTTAGGACCCTACGTTGTGGCCGTAGTAACCCAGGTTCGAATCCTGGTCACGGCAGAGCAAGCTGTCTCGGCGGAGCTGTATTTTTTTTTTTTTATCAATTGTTTAATATTACCATTAAAATGTAACAATTTACATAACAAATAATGTACCGAATTATAATCTAAGCACGTTGCCGGGTCTAACACCTATGTATGTCCAATGTCTGTACAGGTATCTCCGTACCAAATCACCATTCCACAGAAAAAAGCGATATTTGGAAATTCCAAAAAGAACACTGCTAAAACAGAACGGTCGTGCTCGAACAATATTAAAAGTAACTTTAAGGTATCAAAGATATAAAGATATAGAGAAAACAAGAAATTAAGTCTTATTATATCATACATATTTAGATCATAAAATAAATATATGTTTTATACTGGATAAGTATAAAATACTTAGATTTACAAAATGCTGCCATTACCCTGTTGACTCGTCAAACAGATTCTTTGATCAGTAAGTGCTCGGGTACCGATGGAGTTTATCAATCACCCGAAAAGGTGTTCGAAAACACTCTGATAATATTTGAAGCAGGAAATGTACCACAGTGTAAAGAAAACGGAATAGACTTCAGGGAAAATTGACTTGTGCATGGCTGGAGCCCCGTACTCTCCAAAATTTTTTAAGTAACAAAGAATATAAATATTCCCTTGTACACTAATAACTCCACACTAGGATTCCTCACATTCCAGAATACGTGATTATAGTGGAATCTGACATCAGAAAATGGTAACTTGAAAACAAGCTTTCTGTTACGGAAAAGTCTTCTCTGATCGGGATCCAAATCCGAGATTCTTCAGCCGGTTGGTATGGTTGAAATCCACACTGTGAGTATAAGCAACGATAATAAAGAGAAGAAGGAGCTTTAGAAGACGATGAAAAGAGAAGAATTTATTGGGGAAAAATTCTATTTTAATAATAATTTTTTTTTTTATTAAGCTATCAATGACTCATTTTAAAATTGTACAAAATATTAAAAAAGACAAACATTCGAATTAAAAAAAATCAATCATTAAATTACTTTACAAAAATAAAAACTATAAATTCTTAAAATTTAATATATAATAAAATTAAATAAATAAAATGAAATTAATTAAATCAACAAAAATGAAATAAAATTAAATAAATTTATTATTTAATAATGGTTGATTGCTAATTTCTACCCGGCACTATTCTGCGGCAGTAATGCCTCATGTAAGGGCAACCTAATCCTTCATCGATCATAGCCAGGATGGCATTGGAGATGCCTCGCATTCTGTGCAGTAATCAGTAATCTTTATTTTGATATGGAAATTTATTATTGCTAACAAACAAACACAAAGTCGATATAGAGTTGTCTGTCCAATTTTGAATGGACCGCCGACCTCAGTATGTCAATATTAAAATCATGCGTGCTTACAATGCCTCAACCGGCTTTTAAAGACATGTATTCTCTACGACATTTAGTTAATATTCAAAGTAATATAACATATCAAATTCATCTCACACCCAAACAACTTTATGTTTATTCAACGCAGTATTCTCTCACGTCCTAGATATTCGAAAATTATCCATTAAATTGTTGCTATTTGGGTCAGTAGGATTATTTTATAATTATAGTAATGAAGGTATTTGATTTAAATCTCAAACGACACCGATTTATGGATATATATTTATATTATATAACATATAAGTTAATATAAATCTTGAACACCTCAAAATCATGGTTACAAAATCAACCACATTGGGCGGCGTCATGTTTTGGGTTTTTGTACATCGGAAGGAACGGTTATCAATTATAAAATTATAAATTAAACGGTTATCATATCTTCCGTTTTCATCGTTAGATAGTAAAGTTGATGAGATTTGAGTTTCAGTGCTTCTGAAGATTATAATTGACAACTTCTGTATATAAAAATAATAGAAAATAGTCGTAAAGATTTTTAGGTTATAAGTTCAACAACAATCATTTATATTCAGATATTATAATTCAAAACATTAAAAGTATATGATGTAATGTAGACATCAAGATTATATTCCACAAAATATTGGCTATAATTTCACCGATGAGCTATGAGAAAAGGCATAGAACAACACCAGTAAATAATTGTTCTTGTAAAACTATCGATTCACTGTGTGAGAAAGTCGATAAAAAGTAGTACTCTAAACAAATGTGGGGACATGTATGTATTAGGCAAAAAATATACATAAAACCCTAACAATAGAGGGGAAAATATAAAAACAATTACGTCATAAATAAATATTAACTCAAGATAATCATTATTGAAGAAACACAATATATATTAATTAAGGAAACAAAAACTATAACCAATAATAATTATAGATATCATGACCTTAATCAATTAGCGGTCTGTGGAGGCCTAGGGCATACGCCAGCACGTTGTTCTAGTGTAGATTAAATATGATTATTTTAAAATGTTAATATGATTATAAAAAATACAGCTCCGCCGAGACAGCTTGCGCTGCCGTGACCAGGATTCGAACCTGGGTTACTACGGCCACAACGTAGGGTCCTAACCACTAGACGATCACGGCTACCGGAGCGGATATCAACATTCCTCAAAACCATTATCACACTTAAAGTCACATTAAGTTTATGAACTAAACCAATTATTCATAAGATTACTTTTGGTGCAAACAATTTAACGGTATTTCAAATGTTTCCGTTTACTTCACGGTTGATTTGAGGAACACGAAAGTAAAGTATTCTTAGCAAATACTGACGCGGATACGCCTACGTGGATACTGGACCATGGCCCCAGCAATGCTGTCCATCCAATTTGTTTTCGACGCCCATTGACATTAGTAGCACCACAGTTATACCGATGACTTGTCGGCCAAGAAAGAATAGAGAAGAAAAAAGGAATACATATAATAACAAGACTAAAATATTGTCAATTGGAGCTACGAGTATAACGTGTTCTACTTCTGATGTCTGAGCTCTATACTACTTATACCATTGATTGAAAAAAAAATAGATCTGTGTGATAAGAAAAAATACGTAGAAAGTTGGGTAAGAGCAACACGCGACTGTCGAGTTGACGCCATGTAAAAGATTACAGTTAGAATACGTGTCTAAGTTATAGGAATAGAGTCAAAGTAATCCGGTGTTACCCGTGTTACCAAAAGTAATCCGGTGTTACCCGTGTTACCAAAAGAAATACATAGGTAACTGTCACACCTCGGTCGATCTTAATCAGTAGTCGCTGTTTCCACTAAGAAGCAATACCTTATCGTATACGATATACGTATTACGATGACCTGCAAAGTACTATAAATTTAGTCCGAATTGTGCGTTATAAGTAATAAATATAGAAAAATATTATGGAAGAGTTGAATAACAGCAGTATGTCGACTGCCTTGTTGAACAATACAAGGGTTACACAAGATTGTAAGTGAACTGTTAATAGCTGTGAAACTTGTAACATGTAAAAATGTAAGAACGGACTATGCATGTAACAGATACTACATCGTGACACATGTTATCTGTACAAATACATCCTTTATAGTGTATCTGAGTTTACAGTACGTCTTCTCCCGTTTAAGATGAAACATGTTGCTTAATCTCGACACGAAAGCCACGTCGGCGTCCACGTATTGCAAATCCGACTCCGCCGAGAACGGACAGAATTTCTATTACGTTAACTGAAGCTGTATTACACTTTGTTGCAAACTTTCGGTATTGAGTTTTGTAGGTACGGAGCTCGTGAGCGGTGCAACGATATGATGCGATAAGCCGGCATAATACTTTTAGTTATAAAGTGTAAGTAGGGCCGTGTTTTGAATTTAAGATAGAGTATGAATGATATTGTAATTTCCTTTTTGATTTTACATGGATTATTTTGAAAGATATAGTATAAGATGCTGAAAATTTTTGACGGGAACTTCGGGAAAACTGATCAGCTATTTGACAATAAGTAAGTTCCTCTGCCTATGGACATCTGGAGCAAATCGTCTTCATTAAATTATAGCAAGTAATGCACTTATTTTTTAACAAGGTAAAATATAATACAAATATAGTTTACTGCACACAAAACGTATATATCATAAGTTTAAACAGCTTTAAACAATGTAAAATATATTTAATTTAACTTTTTGTTGTTATTTTTCTACTTGTTTGCTATATTTTAATTGAATAACCTTACGCAACGAGATTGCCGTAAGATATTTCAAAGTAATGAGAAAAAAAGAAGTAGTGCGCTTTTGTTTTAAAAAGTAGACGTGCTCTTGTGGATCCTGTTACACACAAAAAATACATCACATCATTGACATCAATTCGACATTAACTAGGTACAAAATTACCTTCATATATTGTTTTTAATTGGCTCGATTCCAAATAAATCTTCACGCTGCCAAATTAAGAACTCGTTTCTTGTACGCCGACTCGTGAAGTTAGTTAGGGTCTACCCTAAATCTGTGAAATGCGGACTCCCGCTACAACTACTTAGTTGTGTTTACGTAACTACACTCCCACGATGAATGGCGATGTAGCATAATAAAAGAATAAAAGTATGTATGAAATGAAAGACTACATTATTTTGTATTATAAAAATTTCTCTGATCGCATTTAACAGTACGTTATAACTCAATTATATAACGAGTAAGTCTGTTCTTCTTGTTGTCTCTTGTCGAGTGAGTACGCGCTACGAACAATACCGCAGGTAGCATTATCTACGTGCATATTTTATACACGGACATTTCGGTGACGACAGCACTTTACATCGTTTAGTTGACATTTAAGGTCGTGTCTGCACTGGATAAATGTTAATTTTCTCTCAAAAATTAAACACGAGAAACTAAATTACACATTTACTCCTTATATGGCGCTAGAACGACAAGTTACTTACGATAATAAAGCGTTCATAATGCGTTGATTACATGTGAAAGGAAGTTTTTTTTTTATTTTGCTACGATTAATTTATTATTTTGTCTAAGTAGATAGTCGTTGAATGAATAAACATACCTTTCGAACGTGAATATGAACCATCAGTAAACAAGCTGTTTCCCACTTCGTTCTTGGCCGGAAAAGTGTCAGTGTTACAAATTTTTGTCAAATAACCATGGACGGCAGTGACCACTTACCATCGGTTCGCCGACTATTCATATAAACAGTAAAAAGAATACCTTGCTAGAGTCTTTTCTTTCTTTGTTTATCTTAATTTCGTTTTCTCATGATCGCACGTTCGACACATAATTCATGACTAACGCATCGCGATTTGAGTTTAACATTAATTAAAGAAGAGGAAGAAAAAAGTTAATTTAACCGCTCAAGAGTATTTTGGGTGTTTTATCGCTTATCCTGCGACCTGCCTTTCCAATTATCCTAATATGCGTAGACAATAGTTGCCCGTGTCGCTAAGCCTTGACGTAGACATCGAGCCGTAGCACCATAGCGGTGTAGGAAAACTGTAGACTCAGAAGACAAATACGCTACGAACACATAAGGACATGAAATATTATACGCGAATGAATCAGCGTTACTATCTCTAATACACAGTTCTATGTCAATATTACATCTTCGTAAGCTTAGAAGATCCTTTGCATCATCCTTTTTGGAAGTCTGTAGTTAACGGTACAATATTTGAATGCACATTGTAGAGATGCGCTGCGATGAAATCCAGGTCATATTAAGCATATGAAGTATATCCATAAATTCTTTTGTAGTACCCCCGCCGTGGTTCACTGTGACCACGATCCATGCAACTAACTAGATCGAAATATTGACAACAAATAAAAACGTATCGTGAGTACCAGTTACGTAATTAGAAATTATTCGATCGGCTTTTTTCACGTAGTTGACAACTTCTGACACCAGCTGTTTGGGTGTCTGGTTCAGAACCTTCCGAATCCAAGGTATACCTGTTCTTCAGCAAGATTTAGCAATGGCAGACGACTGGAACTAATAAATTGTTCATATCATATTGTATTTAATTTATTTTGTACACACTTAAAAATTACAGGAAACAGGATATGTATAAAAGTTTATCTTAGAGTTTTGTGCTGCATTCCCACGACCTCATTGCCATACTCAACGTTGGACGGTTCTCATTTAATCTTAGTCTAGGTTAATGAGATTTAGCTGATCTTAATTCCAATGTGAATTATGATATAATAAGTCTTCAGTTCTCATTTCACCTACGTCGACAGTGTGATAACAGTATAGAATATCTAGGACAGGGATGGCAAAGAGTATTTTATAAAATAATAATATGGCTATAACATGCGGTAAATGAATTTTGAATTAGTGATTGGTGGAAAAAAAAAACTACTTCCTTTTAGCCTTAAAACACTTAACTCGCAATCTGAAATTTGTGTATGAATGTAATGCTTACTATTAACTTCAATTAAACAAATTAGATGTTCAATATCCTCTATCAGAGTAAGGTTTTGTTACTCTTTGCAGTTTGTAAGCTGTACTAAATCTAAAATTATATCACATGTGTATTATGTATATATAAATTAATTATCTTATATTAAGAATAACAAATTTTGCCATAGTTGAATGTTTCTGCAGGTCAAAAACTACTATATCAGATAGTCAAAACGAAGGAGAACCGAAACTAAAATATTACCCACATCAAATATGTAAAAGATATAGTCGGAAGAGTTCTAACGAAAGTCGAAGGTATTAAAAGGAGGTGGATGATGTATTACGAGGTTGCTGAATGTGGAGAATGATTGGAATGGTGTCTTGAATGTGGCAGGAGAAAATATAAGATTGATAAGGGAAGTGTACATATAGGAATTCAAAAATACCGTAAGAGGTATGAAAAGTGGAGAGGCGGTGGGACCGGATGGTATACCTGAGGAGGTATGGAAAATTTTAAATGTTGACGGATACAAGAAGTTAGCTTTGTTCTTTAGCTAGCAAATGCCCTCGATTCGCTTCGGAAAAACTACCTTAGGTTCTGTTAATTAGAAATACATATATTCATTCATAACTCTTTTTATTTATGGACGGATTGCAATGCAACAAACTTTAAATATTAAGTGATACTTACTGCAATACATTAGTGAAAACCAGGACGAAGTCTGGTAAGCCGTTTCTGAGATTAGCGCGAACAAACGCATAGACAAACAGACAAAAATTGTAACAACTATTGTTTTGTGTTCTATTGCCTTAATAAAGGCCCCTAATAGTAGTTTTTCTCATATAGCGTTCATGTATAGAAAGCGATCAGTTAGAATTTTATTATATGTATAGATAAACTCATAGACGAGAAGACTATCCCTACGGAATGTATTAGCAGTCACTTGGTGGTTATTTTTAAGGGAAAAAGGGACGTCCAAAACGGTTTGGAAATGTGATAAGAAGGGATGAAGACCGTGTGACCAAAAAAGCGAATGTAATATGAATGTGGATGGGTATAGAACGAGAGGAAAACCCAAGAAACGGTGGATGGATTCCATTAGAAATGATACGAATAAAGTGGGAGTGATTATGTTCACATGTTAAATGATGTCAAACAAGATGAATGGAAGGAAAAGTTATACTGCGCCGACCCCAGATAATGGGATCAGGTAAGACGAAGTTACCTTAATCATGGATTAAATCCTTGTTTTACTTGTATGTTTAAGAATAAAAAGATTTGAATTTGAAACGCGAGCCATCCAAATAGCTTCGACACGCATGTCATTAGTGCTTCATCCCCGATCTATGTGAACAACAATATTTGAAGTTCATACACACCATAGTGTTAAAAATTATTGGAAAATTATCTTTCTCAGCATAAGACCACGATTTTAAGGGTGTCTTAACAGACGGCTATTTTTTCAAACCCGAGAAATGGCCCGACGGCGGGGATTTCGTTATGTCTGGACGCGGGAAGGATGCATCTATGCACGTCGTGATTCTGATACGAAACGTTATCACATCCGAACAGAATCAGATCTTGATAAGGTTTTTGGAAATTAAAGTTGTTAATATATTGCTGTGTACCTTTTACTTGTTCTATGATTTTATAGGCCTATATTATCTCATGCTAAAATTGTCTTTTGTCATAAACCGTTGTAACGGTGCAGTAGTCTTTTCTGTTTGGGAGATGGCTTTGGTTATTTTAAGTTTTAATTATCAGATAAATCCGGACATATTGTTCAATACATGTATAAATAATATTATGTTCGTTATTTGTCTGGTTGGTCGTAGGGTTACATATTATTATATTTTATCTTTGTTACTATTATTATTTTTTAAGCATATTTATTGCGATAGATATATAAAGTGTCGTATTTGGTTAGTTAGGTATAGTTTTATTATGTGTCGAGGGATTAGTCATAAATGTCTGTGCCGCAGTAGGCATATCAAAGCGCAAAAGTTACTGTCAAAGTTTTTTACTTTGAAAAATGCCTTATTAAGAACTATATACATTACATTATTCGTACATTTAACATCCAATATTATTTTTACGCTTTATAATTTTTCAGACAAAAAGTTATTACTTATTTTACCTCTCGAGAGAAATGTAACGTTTTATATTTTATACAAATTAAACCTAATATTTAATTACATTCAAAATGGCTCGTAAACACAAAATTAAGATTGGGCTATTAAACCCAGGATCTCTCGGGACGCGGCATGATGAGTTTCTGATAGCAATGGCGCGACATAGTGTAGATATTATGGCTATCAACGAGACGTGGCTTCGGGTGGGGGAGGAAGGCCGTGCACCAGTAGTCCAGGGGTATCGGTTACGGCACATTCCACGTTCGTCGGGTATTAGGGAGAGGGGGGGAGGTGTAGGGTTTTATTATAGGCAGAATTTGTCAGTGCGAGTCATCCAACACCCCATAACCCCTATGGTGGAGCAAATGTGGCTGACCATTAATATAAATGGAAAGTCTCTAGCAATCGGTACCGCCTACCGCCCACCGTGGTTGAATGTGCAGACGTTCTTCGACGCATTGTGTGAATCTCTAGGATCATTTGTACGACATGATCACATTGTACTGTTGGGTGATTTTAATATTGACCTTTTAAATAAAAATAGTTGTGGTACCAAGATGTTCTTGGACTTTTTGAATTCGAACAACTTAGTACAAAAAGTAACAGGACCCACGCACTTCACGGACAACACCGAGACTCTAATTGACGTGGTCTGCACCGACGCCCCAGTTTCCGACATGAAAATTGATTTTATTAAAGATCTCAGTAGTCATGCGTTTCTAGTGTGTGAGCTTGACATGCCTAAGGATCGTCCTAGGTCCAAATGGGTAACGTTCAGGCCAATAGGTAGCATTGATATGCAACAATTCAATAAAACGTTAGGCTCCACTGATTGGCAGAAGCTTATGTCGGTGGAGGGAGTGAATGATATGGTGACTGCCTTTAATAAGAATGTTATAGAAATCTTTAATGAATATGCGCCGCTTAAGTCGTTCCGTTCTAAAATGAATAACTACCCATGGGTTACTTACAATGTTCAATGTATGATGAGCATTCGTGATGCAGCCCAAATTAGAGCTCGTAAAACCAAGTTGGCGCCACATATAAAATATTATAAGGACCTCAAACACATTGTGCACGTTGCTGTCGAGTCCGAGAAAGCCGCTTACTTTAAATTGTATGCTAACACAAGACTGGCTCAACCGAAAGTAATGTGGAAACACATCAAAAGGCACGTGCATTTACAAAATAGCAAAGACTATACTCTTCCCGCACACTTTACTGATGCTAATTTAATTAATCAACATTTTCTGAATCTTCCCGGGTTGAGTATTGTACCTATGTCTGTGCTAACTCATTTTGAATTTAGTCGGTTCTCGGAGGCCACTTTCCATCTCAAGCCAGTCACGGAATCTGAAGTCGCGAAAATTTTAGGAAATCTCCAATCTAATGCTACCGGTTGTGACGGCATTTCCCTTGACATGCTGAAACTTCTGCTGCCAGAGTGTCTAGGGGTTTTGACAGCAATTATAAATAAATCGTTTGAGACAAATACCTACCCTGACATTTGGCAGCATGCTGTAGTCAAGCCAATACCTAAGATCGCTAATCCTATCGGTGCTGCCGACTTGCGGCCTATTAGCATTTTGCCATGTCTTTCGAAAGTAATCGAGAAAGCAGTTTGCCAACAACTTACTGCATACCTCGACGGTAATAACATTTTGCCGATGATGCAATCTGGTTTTCGGAAGCGTCATGGCACAACCACTGCGCTAATTGAAGTGGTAGACGATATCCTGTCAGCGCAGGATAAAGGCGAAGGCACTATTCTTACCCTGTTGGATTTTTCCCGTACATTTGACACGATAAATACAAATTTATTATTATCTAAGCTGTCTTACTACGGATTAAGTGTGGAAACTATTAAATGGTTCGACAGCTATTTTGCTAATCGGTCTCAACAAGTTGAAATACAGATAAATAGCAACGGAGTAAAAGTCACATCTTCAACACAGCCTCTGAATCGAGGCGTCCCGCAGGGGTCCATTCTAGGACCACTCCTATTTATTTTATACAGCGCGGATCTGATCGAGAATATTGAACATTGCAAGTACCACATGTACGCAGATGATCTGCAGATTTACATATCATGCAAACCTTCTGATGCTGTCATGGCGGTTGACAAGATGAACTCTGATCTAGATCGCGTTTCTCTGTGGGCTAAACGTAACGCATTGGCTCTGAATCCCAAAAAATCCAAGTTCATGATCTTTGGTTCGCCCAATCACATTTCTAAAATTAGTGAAACTAATCCTGTCTTGTCAATTAACACCGAGCCAATAGCGAGAGTTTCGGGGACTAGGAACTTGGGCGTACTTATGGACGAGAACCTTCGGTTTGAAAAACACATTTCTGAAATTGCGCGGAACTGCTTCTACAGATTAAAGATAATATATCGGATAAGAAACTATTTAACACCTACTTTACGTATTAACCTTTGTGAAGCGCTAATTTTATCAAAGTTTAACTACGCCGACACACTTATAGGCCCACGTCTGCTAACACGCACCAAAAAAGTAATACAACGTGTGCAGAACGCCCGTGCACGTTTTTGCTTCAATGTGCCACCGCGCGCGCATGTCACTCCATTCCTCAAAAATGCGAATATGCTTAAAATGGATCTCCGCAGGCGGCTCCACTTCGCCACGCTATTGTTTGGGATTGTTAAAAACCAAGAGCCATCTTATTTATATAATTAGTTGACCTGGGCAGAGTCCCGCAGTCTCCGTCTGAGGGCCTTCTGCATGCTGCGGTATCCTACCAGCTGCAGAGCTGCGTTCAGAACCAGTTTTAAGTACAGTGCCTCGAAGATATGGAATAATCTGCCACCTCCTCTTCGCAGTCTGAAAACAATAAACACATTCAGATCTAGGTATAAATTATTCCTTCTTGAAGAGCAAAAAGCAAGTCTCTAGCCGTTGTTTATTAATAATTGAAATGTTTTGTAGAATTTTTATTAAAATATAATTGTTATTGATTTGTTATAAATTATTTTAAACCTAGTAAATATTATCAATAATAATACTGCACTTGAACTACTTACCACTGTGTTTCTGACCGGCAGGTATGGCGGCGAATATATGTAAACCCATTAGCCCTGTGGCCTGTATGTAGGTAAAACACGTGTCGCGTCCAATATGTCCTCCAATATGTCCTTTTAATTCATTTTTTCTTTATACTTTTTACTCTCATTAACTAAACAAACGTTTTATTCATGTACCCACTTATTCCGAATACTTGACAGTCAGTAAATTAGGAATAAATTAAAAATTATTAAAAAAGAATTAATTTTATTAAGAAAAATAATTTAACCGAAAATGACTGACCGGGCTTCCGTCACGGAAGGCAGGGCCGAGACTGAAATATCAGTGCTGTGCTCACGCGCGGCTTAAGCTGAGGCTGGGCCCATTCGTAGCTCGTTACGCTGTAGCACGGACATTTCATGTTGTATTTAGGTTTAGTTTAGCATATACTTAGGGTGTAGCGTTATTGTGTTTTCTTTTCTCTGTTTTTTGTGTATTATATTATGTTCAGCTGCGGCTTTAGACTACGAATAAACATTTTTTTCATTTCATTTCATTTCTTATTCCTAAAATATATTTCTTAAAATACTTTTTTCAGAAAAACTTAAAATTAATCTCCTTTTGCCTCACGCGACCTTCTATTTCTAGTAAAACAAAGAAAGTTGAAATATTGGATGGAGCAAAGAGCTTTTAAGTTCAGGCGCATTTTTTGCAATAAAATATAAACGACATTCCTTATAAGTTGCGTTGAAAAATGTGTTGTATATCGCCTATTTTAAGGTCGTGTTTTACTAATTTTTTTAAATGTTTCTAAATTCCTGCTCGCACAGATATCAAAGAAGGAAAATCATACCGTTGACAAGCCAACTACGATGTAGGTTATTAAGCTCAATTTCACAGGGAGTCAGTAAATATATTCCTTTTGATGGTTTGCACTTCAAACATGGTTGTTTGACGTAACTGCCTTTAGCTTTTCAAGAGGATTTTATTTGCATCTTCATAGCATAGATATCTTCTGTATGTTATATAAAACAAAATCTTTATCTGTATGTCTAAATGCG
Organism: Megathymus violae; assembly: GCA_003671415.1. NCBI lineage: Eukaryota > Metazoa > Arthropoda > Insecta > Lepidoptera > Hesperiidae > Megathymus > Megathymus violae. Next base: position 1,958,433 of record PDGT01000016.1, on the reverse strand, counting down.
ACAATGTTGCGACATGTTAAAATTATTCTGAATATCGCATTATACTGAATTTTCATACAGGATTACTTATAACATGGATTACTTGTCTTAAATTATACACCTACAATCTGTATGGGGTAAGCCAAACAAAAAAAGCCAAAAAAAGCCTGATAAAACCTTGTAAATAAACGTGTGATAAAGCACTGTAAATGTTAGTATTTGTAATATATAGAAACATGTGCTGCGAAGTGAACCGTGTTATAGTACTGTCCGCCATAGCCTCATTCATTGCTCAACAAGGTGTATCATGACCAGGGTCGATTGACTAGGGCTCAAGGACGCATGAAGCCCCTTACATCCCTTAAGTACAAGATTGTTATTTGACCTGTAGAAATTTGAATTTCGATCTCCCTCTTTACGCTCGGTCCCTTCAGGCTACAACGAGCTACCGTTTTCTGAGAATTACAAAAAAAACAATGTTCACAAACCTGTATCCAAGCAATAGCAATCTTGCTTATCGAATAAGGTTCGATACTGACACGCAGTTGTACTAAATATTAGATCTCAGATCATAAATTTCTAAAGTCTCATTTGTGAATTTCCATGCCCCCCCACAAAACAGAGACCATAGTGCGAGAGTGTAACTTGAGCATTTATTATTTAATATTGAATTGCAAGCGTCGCACACAGGGTCACAAGTTCTCTTTGAAATTGATTACAACTATACACATGAATTCTTACTTCATTTACTATTTCATTTACTTACTAGTTAAATTTGCCGTATTGGGGCAGTCTAGAATATTCCCCCCCAATTCCATGCTGGCAGAACAGGGTGTCGTGAGAGGCGACAGAAGCCAGCCTGCTTGGTGGTAAGGTTTCACGTAAGGATTATATTATCAGTATTAATCATTCATATTTTTATTGATATTAATATCTTTCCATGAAGCCTGCCTGGCTAGCTACAACCCTCCTACTTGAGTCATCCACCAAACGACCCGTCGTGTTCCGGCTGGGGGCTTGAGAACCAGTAGTTTCTTTCTTACCTTCTTCTCATTTTCTTACCGACAACGCACGCATCAGGGACAACTTTGGTCTTGCTGATGTCCATAGGCGACAGTGACCACTTTGTTTGTCGGCTATTAACATAAAAAATGAGACGTTACCCTACACAAGTACTACAACATTCTAGTAATTCAAAGATTACCACAAGCTCCTTGAAACTGATTACTTGCAAGTTGAAGGTGGAAAAGGTTTAGATCGTGACAATGATTGATTAGATTGCGGCAGCGAAATTAGATTAGATATAGTCAGACAAACGCAATAATAATGACTAATGGAGTATAATGTAATAAATCATGGAATCTGGTAATTGTTGAGGAGACGAATATTATGATAGTGATGAATCCGTGTATTGATGATATCAACCCTGAAATGTTTTTTTAATGTTCATGAGTCGGTTAACATGGGTCCACTGGTTATATCGCGGTAACCCAGTAATTGCCAACGTATCCACGAGGTCTTTGGTATTATCAATAACAATGGGTAACTGAGGTGGCTCGTGCGCTCATCACGTAGATAATAAAATGTATTTTGATGAGTATTAATTTAGGTCATCAGAACCACTTTGGTCTATGCATAATTCGAAAATAATTTTTTTATCGTCAGTCGAGTGTTATTCACATATTGCAACCCTGATAGTAGAAGCGATACATAATATGAAAACATAGTAATAAATAGAAGTAGTCTTAAATTGCGGTATTTACGATATTAGAGTCGCAGTCAATGAATACGTGGATGATATTCGTAAGTTTCCCTGTCTTTTTCGTCCTTATTATCGCCAAATCAACCCATGACACCTAAGCATTCTAAAAGTTGTTCCATCTTTGGCCCCTTATAACTTTGTTTGAGCAACTAACAAATATATATTTATCTCTTTCGCATTCACTCAACCGTTTAAAGATAAAAGGTAGCAAAGGAAAATTAAAGAAAGGCGAAAAGTCACGCAATTTATGTTTCAGGGGACAAAGGAATTCTTTGTTAGAATTACGTTGATAATATGACGTTGAGATAAACCAATTTCCGAGGAATTATCTATTCTAATATTAATCCCAGTCAAATAAAATTTAAATAAATTTTGTTTGTAATATTCTCAACATTAAGATAAAGAGTGTACTTGATAAGAACGTTTTCAAAGTTCTGAACGTACCTGAGATCATAAGAAATTCACAAGTAACTTTCAACGGAGGATTTTACGTTAGTATAATACTCGTATCGCCCTGGGAAATTTCGCTCTGTTGTGTAATAAAGATTAGCGAATACCGTTTTTTTTAATTTATCTACTTAATTATGCATTTTTGATAAGTCCTTGTTAAACAATAAATCATGATAAATTTTAATAGTTTTATATATATATGCACATACATATTTTCTTCTGGTATTTATTCTGGTATGTATGAATTTTACAATCAAAGTTACACATTTTTGATACTTACATATTTTAATTAATTTTAAATTAAATGTTTCGTGTTTTTATGAAATTTTATAGATTTCGTAAATTATCGATGTAGATATTATAATAAAATATATATAGTTTAATAAAGTAGCAACCCGCTCCGAATACGTTCAAGTTGAAAATTTTATATACTCCTACCTGACATGTCTATCCAGAATTATGTACCCACCTTTCAAATGGTAAAAGAAATTTTCAGATATGGGCCGCGATTCCGGTTATTACCTTCCGCATACACAAAGCCACAAAAATCGCACACTCTCTTTGTAATAGTAGCTACAAGCGATCGGCCTTTTCTTTCTTCTTGTCTAAAAATCGCTAATTTACATTATATATATAGCCTATGTTCATCCAGAATATTGTACCTTTGAAATGGTAAAAGAATTTTTCAAATAGGTGCCGCAATTCCGGTGATCGCCTTCCGCATACACACAAACTTGGCACTCTCTTTATAATATTGGTATAGATAATTTAATAGTATCGCTTAATTTGTGAGAAACTATTATTTCCATTCAACTAGTACTAATATACTTTGGAACAACTCACAAGCACAGTCAGTGTACAATGATATAATAAAGTTAGATTTGAGCCCAACCATTGTATACTCGACTTACCCTGATAATGCACAATTTCAGGACGAAATAAACGTCGGTACTGGTAAGTATAATATAAGTACATATTTTTATTTACTTATTTTTTTTTTCCATTTATTTCTATATTTTGTAAACACAATAAATTACAGGAAACGAAATGTGTATGTAAGCAAAATTATATATGAAAAGTATCTATAAGGGCATTGCTTATTCCTATTCAATAATTTCTTCCAATAGGCCCCAATTTATTTATTTATTAAACAGGCATATTTGCACTCGTTCTGTCTAGAACTATGCACTATTATAATCGTACATTGTTCTTGCGAATTAATATTGTAAAAACTAATGCTAACTTAATTTCAATCATATTTCTAAAGATATGATACTGAATATCTCAAATCATATTCACTTATGATTACACCCATTTTTCAGCCTTCCACTGTGAAATGAATCTAAACGCCTTATTACAACTCCCTAGCAATTATACCTTTTGCACGAAAAATAATGCTTTACGGAAGCAATAGCATGTAGGAATGGAATAGCTCCCTTTTTATGTAATTAACCATAAATGAACACATCAGTCACATGACGATAAGTGCGCACTCCGCCCTTGGACATTCGTAAATCTAGAGTTGTGAAATGTGAAGAGTAAAACCTGTTTGTTACTAAGAAGGATGGTAATTACCCATGCAAGTAAAAAAACCATGTATATTTGTGCATTGGTACTTATCATCGGAATTAAACTGGGTAGCATAGAGGTACTTCTCAAAGAAGAAACCTAGTTTGTCACTGCGGTTCCAAAAGCAGGGAAATGTATCTGAATTCAAAAATTGATAAAACCCCATACACTCCAAAACTTCCTAATCTAAAGGTGCAAATGTTGTACCACTACACGCAAATAAAATCAGAGGCCCAAAAGTTTATATAGTTTTATTTATATTAGACATCGAAAGCAAATATTCATGCTCATGCATGTTGCATCAGGCGCTGTGACGCTGAACAGGCAACGCAATTTCCTATAAGGACGTCCCCGTAACAAGCTTTGCGGGCTTTTGTACGGAAAATCGGAAATCTTCATGTTTGTACAAACGTGTACGAACACCTGCATGTAACACGTATCACAACAGAAATTCGCTATATTATCTACTGTCTATATTTTAAAGCAGAGTGTATTTTAAAGAGAGATTTCGCCTGAAGTTCGTCAAATCGCACTTCACCTATTAATTTTATTCTTCTCAATTCTGTTTTAAATGATTGCTCATAATAATCCAGCAGGCGTTATATTGCTGCAATACTTTTTTCCGTCCTGTTTCTCTAACAACTTAAATTATCTGGTAATCAGGCTTTATATAGCAATATCGGTCGTAATAGGTAAACGAAGAGTTATGTAAATGTACGGAAATAAAATCCGGAGTATAGAATGATAACAACTACCAAATTTCCAAATTTATTGTAATAATTGCCATTTTGATAGATTTTGCAATAAATCGGCCATTTTTTATATATATTTTCTTTAGTTTCAAGTTTTGTGGAGTTTACAGTTTTAGAGTACAACCTGTTTTCAAATGGCCTATGTTTAAATATTAAAACACTTTGGTCTGTCCTATTGGAATCATCGGACACTTCGAAACACTCAATGTAAAATGCTTACAACATAATTTCTTGCGTATGTTTTATAACTATCTATTTTAAAATACCATCTACGAAGAACCGTTCGCAATGGACATCTAGGTCATAAAACGCCAATTGAATTTTTAAATTTTCGGTTCCTATTTGTTGTCGTATGGGTTTCTTACAGATATTTTTTTAACATACAGAATATTCATTTCTGAACTAATGGTAATTGAATTGAAGACATGTTTAAATTAATTATTAGTTTAATGCTGCAATGTCGTAACAATAACCGCAAAGGCCAATAGGGCCTAATATATTATAACATAGTAATATAAATAAGTCTTGGTATAACTATGTATATTATGCATGTATTGTGTTCCTAAACCCTATATTATCCTGAGACTTGAAGACCGACACGCATACATAACATAGGAAAAATGTATCTGCCCATATTCACAGTAGTGTGATGACGAAAAATGTGACCGGATTGAGTCGTGAACCACGTAAAACTCCATAAATAAGCAAATATCGATATTATGCCGATACCGCTTCATGTGATCATCTTCTTTAAAACCATAATATCCCGGTATAACTTTCTGTAAAAATTACATCATTGTGGAATGAATTCACTCTGACATTTTTTTTAATTTATCCATAAGAACTGTAACTGCAAAAACTATTTAATTCCTAATTCCCAATAGAACGCCTGATACGGCATGGTACTGGCCCCTTGTGAAATCAAACGAAGCAATCGCGCACGGCGTACGGAAATGATTGCACGGCAAGATACAATGGGGTTTGGTTAATTCTTTTCTGCCCTAGGGACGTTACCAAGTTTACAATGGTCCGATTTCTGTAGAACATTCCGACCTAAACAAAATCCACGACTATTTTCATATACGAGTAAAATATCTTATCGCAGTCTAGTGTATTCCTAGTGTCGAATTATACTAAGAAATATGATAAGAGAAAGTGTAAACGTGTGGAGAAAAAAATTATGGACTTAAAGTGAAGAGATTTTTTTCATTCTTGTCTTGTTAATGAAATTACTGAGAAAAACGTACGTATACATACGTGACATTATGAGGAATAACTGACGATTGTAAACTTTATACTACACCATTTAAAAAAAAATTAAACTTCCAATCGTAACGCGACTCATAAGTGGCGAATCGACCATACTATTCCAAAGCAGATCCGTGGAGATTAAAAGTGTGCAATCTTTAAATGAAAAACTTAAACTAAAATTTAAAACTTCTGATCAAAGTACGTTCATAAAAATTTATTTTAATATTTATCTATTTAATGAATATAAAATTTTAAAGCATAATTCAGCACTCCCTTTGGAACTATGAACGTTTATAGTATTCACGGCATCACAAAAACCTTATTGTAGTAATTCTCTAAACAGATAACAGGTAATAAATTTCTGGAGAGGTTGAAGTAATCCTACATATGCAGCGTTACGTCGGGACCACGTCGCCCACCCGGGGCGACGCCACTCTCGTTTGGTTGAGAACTAATTACGTACGTACACTCCGTAATAACAAATTAAAATTACTAAGCTTTGCTCCCACAGGTGTCGCCACTCTTTTGCGTCCTGTAATTAACAAACTCAGAGACAAACAACTTTTGATTGTAATTTTTACTCAAAGGTAAGGTTTGTTTTAATTAAACAGGTAAAAGATATAGCAACCTAAAAACTGATCATGGCAATTCATGGCCGTTTGTAACACGCCAGGCCTCGTCCACATATTGCTAGCCAAACAGGACACGCTTCTTGAAGAACTCCTGTGTCGCATGGCTTTTCCTTAATGTGTATGTTGCTGAGATCCTACCCTACGTATGTATATGAAACAATAAATATCGCGTAAACCTTACGGTAGACGAAAACGAGCTATGAAGATAATGATACATATGAATATTTATGTTTCATTTGAAACAAAACCATAATTATGTATGGAAATTAGTGGCATTATAATTAGTACTTAGTGACAGTAACTGTCAGCTGTCTTTCCAGTGAGGCTGCCACACTTATTTCGATATCGGTCGATCATTCTTAAAACGATAGATATATAACATATGTATGACATACATATTTATGTTTCATACATATCTTCTATACATATAATAAAGTTTTAACTAATCGCTTTCTGTACATAAAAGGTATATGAGAATAAGTATTATTAGAGGCCTTTATTACGCAATAAAACCTTGTCCGTTTGTGCGCGCTAATCTCAGAAACGGTATAATCGATTTCGTTATGGTTTACGGTAATGTATTGTAGTAAGAATTACTTAATATTAAAATAATCTTTCATTTTAATCCGTCCCTAAATAAAAAGTTCATTAAATTATTCTAATACAATGAAGGTGATATTTCTCAGCGTAAGGCGTAGTTTTACTGAAGCGAAACAGGAGCGGTTTATAAGTATATAAAATAAAATCGGCAACCTACCTTTAATTGATTTTTTTTTATTATTATCGAAAGTAAGATGTCCGGTAAATGAGAAGGTGAAGGGTCTAATTTAACATTAATCACTGTGCAATTGATACCTCCGCCATTATATTGCTCGCTGTTTGCTGCAAATCTTAATTAAAAATTATTCTTTTGTATAACCAAGCAGTCGTTTTAAACCAACGAGTCAGTTGAAACGACTTAGTTTCATGTTCCCTATGTTGGAGTAAAGTGTACATAAACCTGACTGGAACTCCATACCTTTATAAACAACTTTATTTAATTTATCGATACGTCTACGGTCTGCAAAAAGGTAAAAAACATAAAGTATATTTGCGCCAACATTGTTACGTGACCAGACGATCAAATATTTGCGTCGTTGTTCGACATGTGACGGAAACGTAAAATATTAAAATGAATCACACGAATTAAAATGAATGCCCGAGCCTCAGGCGAGTGCACATTTCACTCAGGTCACTGCCGTTAGTTGCGTTCTTGAAAAAAATTTGTTATCTTTCAGAACTTGGATGCAATCGCCGTCATCGAAAAATATTGTGTAGAAACTCAAATTGAACAAACCATTGTATATAAAACAGAAACATAGTCGTTCTAAATGATATACATTGCCGTACCCTACAACTGTTACTGTGCCAGGCTAGACTTCCGTCACAACGGTCCTAACATTGAGACCATTGTTCACCATGCTGGGCGGGCGTGAATTACCCAACTCCGAGAACATTTTGAAGATTGGTAGGTATGCAAGTTCTCTGAAGATAGTTTCCTTTACCGAATATAATAAGTTTCTGATGTGTACATAACTTTTAAAATTTGTGCTGCGTGCATTTCAAAGGAAGACTGACATTAAAGCGACTAAGATGTGATTACCCTTTTAATACATTCATGTTAATAATACTCCACAAATTCAAATTTAAAATCATCTGTAAACCTACGCACCTTATTTTTTGCTTCTACTACCGTTTCGAAAAGGTGATTTAACATCGAGGAGAAGAAACGACGAAAGAAACTCCTTAGCAAATCTTTCAAAAATAAAATACTTGCTGGATTTATTTATTTCAAGGATTTTAAATATCAGTCACAATATACATGCGTTATATGCATGCAAACCTATATTCTAATCTTGTACCTATATCTAATTTTCCTAAATTTACTTTTTCTGGTAACGTTCGTAAAGAAACTTCAATTCATGTGAGTCCTTCATATTATTTTTAAAATTTACCAAACCGCATTTAGAAAGCGTATTTTATAGTTTGAATCCCGCACATTCCAAGTGGAGACACGGCAGAGATGTAGTTTAACACTAAGTTGATACAGAGCCAATATTATCCAGTGCAAACAAAAGTCCATACTTTAATGATTGTTTACAATTAATGAAGAGAGTTTTCGTCCACTGGGGATACTCATCGGTCACAGGCGACGCGGAAACACAATTAAACACGGTGCCGCAATGAGAAAATACAGTTGTTTTAAATTATTTCAAAACAACCGTTGTGACCTCCATGTCGGGACGTGTAGTAAATATTTTCATTGTGCTGCGGTTCAGTGTTGATAATGGCTCTTAATTAAAGTTACGACGGTAATTTTCATAGGTGGTGAAACTTTTGTTCTTTCCAAGTGAGACCGTTGCGACAATTAATAATTATATGGTATTACAAGTAGCTTGGAATAACTGTGTGTGGAATACTTACTATAATTACACGTACAATTTTTTACATTACTTACACGTTAAATTACACGCACACATACCCATGATTCGCTTTAGCGTTTTCGTGCATCGGAGAGCATGTTAAATCATGTCAAAAGCCTGCGGGCGTAGTCAATACTTTCGCTATTCGAATACCTTCATCTGGGTCACTAATGGCTTAAGTTTGGGTTGCTGTGTGCACTTAGAGCGACTCATTTTTGTTTAACGGAAAGTCAGTAATGGAAGCCTAAGAACTGCCAACAATTGACAATTAACCACTCACTTGGCAATTAACCTCTTAAGGGTGTAAGTGGTTCAATTCATCCTTCACCCATCACATCTCCGGTGCTCACGGCGCACCGTGCCGAACAACAGACACATACAGACAAGTAGTTCCTGGTTCCATTGTTGCAGATCGCCAGGCTCCGTAACAACCAGTTTAATCCCGGAGCACAAATGCATGTTGGTACGATTATTTACATACCTAGCCAGCGACCACCGAGCTATATTAAAAAAAAACATTTAACTTTTAATATGTCTCGGTTGCAGTGTTGCAGTACCTTTAAGGCCAGAAACGCATATTATTTTCATATTATGGATGTGGCGTTGTACCACTTACCACCAGATGGCACGTTTGCTCGTTTGAAAGCGGTTCAAATAAAAAAAAAACGTAATGACTTATGCTCTAATACTCCGTTGTTACTAGAAAAATCACGTACCCGACAATCGGCAGTGAACAGTAATTGAAACTCATAAAAACAGATATTAGAAATAAGCTACAAGCATGTGGGATCGCGTGTGGGAATCTTTATTATTTACGAGGTGTAAATTATAAAGAGGACTCCAAACATGATGAAAACATTTAATTCTATTCATATTATTATTTATTATATATAATTATATTTATTATATTAATTTTGTTGTGTTGTCGACCCCGTAGCCCAGTTGGTAGTGACCCTGCCTGCCGAGCGTGGGGTCCCGGGTTCGATTCCCGGCCGGGGCAGACATTTATGTGACAGATAAATGTTTGCTCTCGGGTCATGGGTGTTTGTGATGTGATAATTGTGTATGTCCATGCCACCCGCAACACAGGGAATCCTAGTGCGGAGGTGTGAGTGTGTAAACGTTTATATTTATTTTATATATATTTATTTATTATTTATTTTATATTTCTTTTAAATTTATATTTATTTATATTTATCAGTATTATTATGAAGTCATTAATATTATTACTGGTATTATTATCCTTCCGTGAAGCCTGCCTGGCTAGCTACCACCCCCTCCTGCTTGAGTCAGCCGCCATTCGACGTCAGGTTCCGGCTGAGGGATTGAGAGCCAGTACATTATTTCTTACCTTCTTCTCATTTCTGTGGTCGACAACGCATCAGTAATACCTGTGGTGTTGTTGATGTCCATGGGCGACGGTGACAACTTACCATCAGGAGGCTTGTCTGCTCGTTTGTCGGCAATTAACATAAAAAAACCTAAAGTACACAAAACGTAAAAAGATGACAGAATGACAGTCATATTATTAATAAAATGCTATGGTAACAAAAGTACGGTTGCCTAGCAACAATCACTGTACAAATATAGGGTCGATACAAGTACAATCTGCTAGCGCCCCCTTTCCCTAAAGGGGGTCGCATCAGATGTCGGCTTCAAGGCCTCCAGGCCAAAGCCAGTCTCGGGTGGTGTTTAGTGGGTAGCCCCTAGGTTTCTCGGGATTCCCACATAACCAGCGCAGCCGGCTGCGCTGGTATGCATAAAGCATTCACCACCCCCCTCCCCCGCTTTCCGGAGGGTAGCCCTTTTCAAATTGTCTGGGCGCAAAAAAAAAAAAAAAGTACAATCTGATATTGACAATAAAAACGGTGTATATAATGAAAATCATTTCAGAATTAAAAATTATAACCATACAAGTGTATGTTATTATGAGCTTAAACAATAATTATAATAATATTATTAATATAAAAATATAATAATATTAATAATAATTATAATAATTATAAATATATATTAATTAGCAATAAATTTAAATGTTGTCTTTTAACATGCCTTTTTTTTATTTTCGAGGGGAAAACCTTCAAAGGGTACCCGGTGCCGTGGGAGCGACGACGGGTTACGTGGGATTTTTACCACGCTAAAACCGGTGGTGACCTTCCTCACATCTAAGTAGAGAACTCCAGAATCTCCATAGGAACGCAACTGAAGTCCTCAGAGAGCGGTGCCCCTGTCGGGCTCTAGCCGGGAGGGACAACGTGTCCCTTCCCGCACCATCCGATCTTACTTTGAACATGCCTAGCCTGTCTTTTTATTCCTAAAGCAATTTTATTGAATCTACATATTATGATATTGAACATGAGCATTTTAATAAAATAAACAGCTTGAGCTTCAAATTATTTATAAGAAAATACAACTGAAGGAAACGAACGGAAAATGAGGGAACTAACCCAATCTGTGTAATTACACTGGAGAGCAGGAGCTCATAGCGCATCCACCCGAAAGTTTTGTAAATGGCGTCTGGTTTTCCCTCGAAACGATACTATGACAGGAGACAGAGAAAAGCCTTGCATCCCATGAAACGCATGATGGTGCAAGGCCGCTGGGTTTTCATGAATATCTTCCCGAGTCGGACATACACACTTCCACAAGGTAGGACATAAAAAACGTATCTCAACGTCATAAAAAATATATTTACTAATACTAAACATTATCTCTAATAATTTATCTTTATAAACTCCCAAGAGGCGATTTTAGAGAGTCAGTAGGTAATATAGCATTTAGGAACAACGTACTACCTGCAAATTCCTTTGTAGCTAAGAAAACAACGACATTTTAACAATTTTCCTATTACACTCAAACCGTCAAGGAATTAGGTAAAATAATATGTCGGAAGGGACTAAAGCAAATATTTGGGTTTCAGCCGAAGCGGATATGGACCAACATTTGGAAATGTTACAACATTACCTCGGACTTTTTAATAGATTCAGAGGTCCTACCCTCACAAGATGGTTTAACTGTTCGAGTCACGTAAGACACATTTACCATGGCGAATTAGTTGAGAGTTCAACAAACCAGTGTTGAATTTTGACTGCAAAGGAATTATGACATATTTTTATTTAAGGACGGTGCAAAACAATGTTAGTGTGGGTGGACGCAAACTCATATGACAACATCATTCACACGTGCCACATTTTGCAGTCAACATTAACTGCGTTAAAAGTACAGACTACTTTGCAACAACAACGCAAGTACCAGCCATATATTGGCCGTATTAATTGTAGCACATAAACTTTTGATAATACCAATTATGTATGTGTATCCGTCCAACGTCGATGGGCATGTATGCGTATGCGTATGTATCTAATGTAGTTTGACACTTTAAACATTTCACATCCAGAAAAATATGAATAATATTTTTTGTTGGTTTTTATACATAAATATTTACCTGCCATAATTATATTATACCACTTTTGCTACTTCGTATTTACATAGTGTGTCACGGTTTCTGTATTATTTATGGTCTTCAATATTAATTTAGTTACAAAGCTACTTAACTACTACTTATATACTATATTATATATTAATACATTTACTATATTTCCGGTTGCTGATATATAAATTATTATACTTTAATAATAATAGTTGAATATAATGTAACGCAAAAGGTACAATATATATTAAAATTCAACCTCAATTATTCTATCCTACGTCAGATTTTAGGTAACATTCGACCATCCTTTTGTCATAAACACGATTAAAATATTGTCAGAATTATAAATCATTACTCCATTATTTTTATAGTTGTTATTTATAACAATATCTAATATAATTAGTTTAAGGTATCAACTTTCAAACCTTATTTAATCATATAGGTATTTTGTAAATACATTTATGCACGTCACATTTTGCACCCACTACCGTTTCGAGAAAATGCTTTAACATTGAGAGGAATATACGGCGAAAGAAATTGCAAATATGGCAATTACAAAGTAAGCTTTAACCTGCGCGTAATTGGTTTCGGCATTGTTATTTCCAGGCGTCCTTATTATGAACTAGAATATTTTTATCTACAAGCTGTACTTTAAGAAGTCGCTTAAAATTTCTAATAGATGAAAAACGAACTCCAAGCCCTCTAAATGAACACTGAATACTTTAAAGGCGATGCCTATTTCTCTGATATATTGTGAACAGAAAGATGGTGAAATTTCCCCCAAAATTGGATGTAGAGTCTAATAAATTGGTTAGTATATGAAGGTACAGACCGGTTTAGGCTGTTAAAACTGACAATAATGACATTTTGTTTTTTTTTTATATAATAAAACACAATTAAAGTTTACAAAAGTAAGGGGTATAAAATTTCTCCCGCCAACCAACGTAGTGACGTGGAGTCCTCGCTTCCTGCTTGTTGGGTCGCCGACCAGACGTATCGCAGACGGCACTAACTCCGGTAACCTAGCTTTATGATGTCTCAATACTCATACAGCTAGATAACCAAAGAAAGAAGCCAATCTACATGATTTCTTTCTTCATATTTTTCAAGATTCTTCTTCGATGTTTCATTCTTCTTTATTTACATATATTGCGTATCATCAATGAAATCGGTGTTTTAAAAATATTAAATACTAAAAATGAGGAAAGTGAGGTACTAAAAATAAGCTTAATTAGTTTAACTAATGAAAAATAATTTTCTTCACAACTTTAACAGTGAACAGTGAAATATAAAATAGATCTATGTCTACTTCATTAGTGGTTCTTGAAAATTTTAATTTAATAGATATTAAAATAGAGGATAATTATACTAACAAATTTAACACACTAAACTGAAAGAAAGCAAGAACTTATTTTTTGTAATCTATTGATCTCTCCTGCGCTTCTCTGCACTTTCGCCAATTGACAGGCAGCAGACAGCTGACACGCGGCAGAACAGGCAGAACGTAGAGCTCAGCTAACCACCTGAAAATCAGAAAAAAAACATTAAACGAAGGCAATACTTTACACAATATTCAAAATATTTCATTTTACAAAGACAGAGACCTCGCTAAAATATTTAAGACGTCTTTGAATTTCGCCCCCAATTCTTCGGTAAATAAGAAGGAACTTGGACACTGTAAAAGCGTGTTTTAATGAAGCTTATTTTAATTACAGAGAATAGCAAAGATAATAGATGAATAGCCTGTTTTTGTATTAAGGCACTTGCTGTACTAGACGACTTTTCAGCGTCCACTCATTTAATAAACGACAATATTATCCAGTTGTGGACAGTCACAAAGAAATGGATTGTGATGATGATGGTACTAAAAACAATGATGTGGATGCTAATGATCACGATATTAATGAAGGTCATAATAATATAATGAAATGTACATCGGTTGGCTTCTTTTCAAGCAATCATTGTAGGGTCTATCAAGACATATACGACGTAAAAGAAGAGAATAATTAAGAACTAGATCAATTTTTGAAATGAGTAAAGAAGGATTTTAAGATGGGTCTGTTTAATGGATCTGGATATAATAACGCAAAGCTAAACACGGAACCCACGATTTTGACCGCAGTCAACCAGGAATTTTAAGTGAAACAAATTATAACCCTGTAACGATTAGACTGTCATTTTGTTCGGGGTTCCTACCACCCACTATAATCCTTGTGCTTGTGCAGGGTGCTAGGGTTTTTTTCTGCTTGGCTGACTAGCATCTTTCTTTTGAAATCAACCGTATTCTTTACGTGTTTCGATTGCTATCAGAGAGCCAACAATAAGCGGGTTGTTTGCAGCCTTTGATATTAAGAATATCCACGAGTAGTGTTACTGTTTACCATCAGGTGGTTCGACTGCTCGTTTTTCGGCTATTGAGATTATAAGGCGATATTGTATTTGTAGCCTTTGCCTTAACTTACCAAAAAAAATGGTGTTGAACGTCTTATAATTAGGAAAAGGTTCTCCTAGTGTCGATGCAGCCTAAAAACCAACGTGATCTTATTTTAACAAAGTTTAATTTATTAAGAAAATTTTGTCGAGAGAAAAAACGAAGGTCCTGGGAAACACGATCGTGAAATTAATGAATCAGGACAAAGCAACTCCGTTTTCATAGGCATTTTTATGACTACGAGTGTATTTTCTTGTTTAACTGAAATTTCCAATTACAAGTTTTAGAATTACTTTATTCGTTGGGCGGACCAGTGATGAACATTTTTAAATAACATTTTAAATACAAAACAATTATTATTTTATATATAGCATTAATTATAATTTTCTAGAATAAAATCACAAAATATTTATTTATTATTATTATTATTTATTTATTATTCGCTTATCGCTTTTCAAGAAATATAAATTTCTAGTACTCGATCTACACACTTTTTTTAACTTCCCGCCGAACTGTAACAATGACACATGTCAGAGAAGATATTGGTGTACGACAGAATTTCGAAAAGAGATATCTTAATAATAATGTAACAAAATACAAACCTATGTGCTTCTTCAATAAATCGATTTTAAATATTTTACAACCATTTGAATATACGTATAATTCAGCCACATATGTATTTTCCCAAAATTGAATTATATTCGCTTATATAAGCCATTCACATTACTTTGAATAATAACGTTACATCTGAATTCTTAGCACTAAGAATATTAACACACACATATACATCACATGTTTTAAAACCATAATGTATACAACAAAGTAATAGAATAATAATGTTATTAAAAGACTCAAACTATTTTTTCGAAGATACCTACTTATTGTGACTTTCTCTTTGTGATCTGCACCTCGAGTAATGAAATTATATTTAAAGACAGTACAGCTCGGAACAATACGAATGTATTATTGAACGTAGTAGAATTCACAATGATTGTGATCAAAGGTCGAACACGTAAGCAATTTGCTGTGTATAGGTAAATAATAAATGTTGAGCGCTCCATAGTAAATAAATCTTTATTTAGACAATTGCACAGTTAATTTATAAGTACAGTTCAGAGCCATTTTTGTGTAACACGAGGAGAAATAATAGTCCAGACAACCCCGTACCCAGTTAGTAGTGACCCTGCCTGCGTGGAACCAGTGAACCTGAGTTCGATTGAAAATATCTTTATGTGACAAATAAATGTTTATCGCGGCTTGGATATTTGTAATGTTTAACTGTTCTATCATTGCCACCTTTCACAAGGGGAATTCTAATAGGATGGTGTGTGTGAACTTCAATTATTATTTTTTACTTATCCATTTGAGAACAGAGTAATGCATTTGAAACAAATCAAAAATCATAACGTCATGAATGTAGTAATGATTACATTTGTTTACTCTGATACTTAAAAGTTAATTACCGTAAGGACATGAACAGTACCATAGATTTGAAAATACAACGCTGCCTTTAGAGAAGAACTAATGATTCTCCCTCGCTTCGCTTTGAAAAATTCTGTGGGAACAGATTCAATTCGCAGAATGAAAGATATCCAAAATATTAACCCATATTATAAATTCAAAATATGCTAAGAATTATCTAAATCTGTTCCAGTGTTTTACGTAATATACAAAGAACAATTATAAAAAAAATGTTTGACCTTTATAACAATAACAAAGCCTATTTCCATCAAATTTCTAAAACTATATATGACTAGCACACCTTTCTTGCTTCGCTGCAAAGAAACTACCTTAGGCTTAGAAAAAGCTCCTGCATTGTTTTAGGATTGGTGTTTTTTGGTACTGTGAATTAGAAATATACATATTAATTTATAACTTTTTTATTTATGGACGGATTGAAATGAAACGAACTTTAAATATTAAGTGATGCTTACTGCAATACATTAGTGAGGACTATAACGAAATCGGTTAAGCCGTTTCTGAGATTAGCGCGCACAAACACACAGACAAGCAGACAAAAATTCTAACAACTATTATTTTGGGCCCTATTGCGTTATTAAAGGCCTCTAATAATAGTTTTTGTCATATATCATTCATGGACAAAAAGCAGTCAGATATAATTGTATTATATGTATAGATAGATATAGATTGTTTTCACCTATTACCTCCAGCACCTCGTTTTATCATCACAGTGACCAACTTCTATCAGATGGACTGTCTACAAACTCATCAGCTTTTATAAAATAACGTTAGGTATAAAGAATCGCATGTAATAGCACTAGGAATGCCTTAGAAATAAACCAATTCAATTTACAAGATTAAACAATGTATTTCTTTACTATACATGGTTTAAAAGACAATTGGAGGTACACGTATAATAGACAACATTCAGAGAGGATGCAGTAAGTAAGTAACTGAAATGAATACACCAGTTTATATATTTTCTACTTAGCTATCAAACTACAATCAGTTTCACGTAGGTGCGAATGAGTTGTGCAAAGATATTCGTCAGACTCGAGTTCACGGAAACCTTTTTGTGACATTAACATTCTACTTTAGGACCAGTGTAACCTGAGACGCATCGCTCACTTTTATGTCTTTAAGGATTTGTGTAAAGAACGACGCTACTCAAAAAGATCATAAATTTATAATACAGTAGGTAACTGCTTTTGTGATCCACACTAAAAGACTTTACAGAACCGCATTGACTTGAGATTCTAAGAAATGCGTGTAATAATGTATTTTTTAAAGGTGATGATAAATCTCGTTCTACCCCGTTCTAAACATAAACTTTTACGGCTGTAAATTTGTTTGGGGAAAATTTTATGAAATGTCCTTTTTAGGAGTCGGTTTTTATGTATATTCATTAATTTCGAACCAAGACTTTTAGTAAATTATATCCTCTATTTCGCGAAGAAAAGTATTTTCTGGGATAAATAATATCATAGATATTTCTCGTAAATATAAATTATGAACATATTAACCATCAGTTTTGTCCGTTCAATAATAATATGATAATATTTTAACTATTTATGGATAATAAAGTTCACCCACATGAAATTAAGTAAAATTATAATACATTCAGTCTCGCTACAAACTTAATATTAGTTTATATATAAATTAAAACTCAAAATCGTTTCCTATAGAACAGGCGGAATTTCGGTAATGAAGTGTCATATTCCACTGGCCACCATGTCCACACCGTGACCCTGACAACAGACAGTCATGCTGAGAGAGCGCCGTCCTGCACACTACAACCTGACGCTAGTGAATTTTCCATCCTCCAGTTGAATTTCCAAATATCTGTAGTTTTTATAACAATTTTCCGTTCCGTTGAGGTAACACAAAAATTAAAGATAATGCGTTGTCTTTATTACTGATTCTTAAATATCTTATATTATTCATATATATTACAGATATCTCTGTTTTTCTTCGTTGTTTTGACTTATATTAGCATGGCAATATTTACTTTATGTAAGTCACTTTATTGCTTTGTCCGAAAACATAATTAGAGAAACAATTACTTTTTTCAATCTGATGTTTGTTTAATAGTAACGTCATAAGTTTAACATATCTTAAATGCCTCATAATGTAAGAAATAAAAGCAATAATCGACAAACGTTGACCAAGTTTAAATTTATACTCGCAGCTGATGTCTGGTTATCCAAAATTTCACAGCTTTTTAGACTATATGGCTTTTAATTCTCGGGTCGTAAAACTCAATTATGGATTTAATTGTAACATTGAACGTAAATTTCTCAAATATAAATAACCCAAATAATATTTTTTCACATTTGAACGCATAACATAATTCTAGTACTGTTTTAGGTATATTTGTAGATGAATCATAAACGTTTTTAGCGTTTTTCAAATATCTCCAACGAATATTCTGTTGTTTTGTTATAATCATACGGTTTAATTTTCAATAACTTCGGGGTCTAGAGGCAATAACTACAAACATCCTTGCGGAGTTATACGATGTGTTATATATACCCTGTATACACCATGATTCTGTAGCACTTTAGTAAGCAACTGCTATTATTTCTTCTTATAATTGATTTTAACTTAGATTAATTATTTATAAAATTAATATTTTATCAAATTTTTCGTAGTCTAAATATTTATAATTATAATACATGACATACGTAAATGACGACATGACATGAGCGTTGAAGACTTCAACCCATCAGCGATTCATTCCAGGGCATGAGTCAATTTATCGTAAGTAAAAATCGTCAAGCGTCGTCGGACTTCTGAGTAATTCACCAAATACCAACTTATGGCTCAACCAAATATTAGTTTCTAATATTTTCACTAATTCTTTTTGCTAAGTCCTGCCTTACAATGGGATCCTAATGAATGTAACTGTGGCATTTAGTGAAATGAAGTCACTCACTAAATACTATATTCAATAAATAAAAAATCAAGCTAGACTAATACATATTCATTACAATACCACACGTTCCGTACAATCGCTAATGATAAATAAACAAGTAGTACTGTATCATGATAATAGTTCAAAGGGTAAATAGAGTTTAAACATTTTAATTACTTTGAAACACAAACTATGTAGTTACGGAGTTTTAAGTAAAACGGAAACCCGTAACAAGATTCCAACTGAAATTAATATTTATTTGACCCTACATTCATATTATTATTCATGAATGTTTGTTTACTTATAGTACTTATTAAGTAGTTATAGTACTTAGTAAGTGTAAATTTTGTATAAAACGTTAAAAAAAATTTTTTTCATCCCAAAATCTAATCCCTTTATCAAAATTCAACTAAGTATATTCTAAAAACCATGTGAACAATACAAAAATTTCTTCGTAAAATGTGATCGATAAAATCTACGCAATGTTATTATAATTTATTCATATTTTTAGATTATTAAATTTTACAATAATAATAATATACTAACCATTTGAATATGTTTCAATATTATAACACATGATAATACTTGGGGGTGTGCACACAGATACTCATTTTTGCGTGTTTTAATAAAAACCATAAACCAAAGAAAAGTACCTGAATATATAATAAACATCTGCCAAATATGATTACACAGACAGCAAAACGTAAGATTTTAAAAAAACCTTGTTTACTAATGTCGTTAAGGTAATCTTTACTAAATTGAACAAACAGCAGATTATTTTTAGGCATAACAGTATAAAAATCAACGCCAGCTAGCTAGATGAAAATAACATTCTCGATGTACGATGTACGTGTCATGTACACTTTAATAAGGGTAAGCGGCATTTTGCACGTGATTTCAAAATGACAGCATTCGAAGTTTGTTAGATTCGAGTTTTAAATGTTTTATTGTCTATGGCAGTCACGAAGCGACCTCTCGTGCTCGCAGTGACATCGGCGTGACCAATTACATCTAGATAACTAGACAAAGAAGATCGAGTTTGACTCGTGTTAAAAAGAACGACCTATTTTTTAAATTGGATACAACCATAAACAGTATAAAATTCAATTGGATGACATTTTAAAAGTGTTGAATATGGCGATATTTTTTAATTTTTTCTGGAAATTATGTTTTAAGTATCAGTGATTTACTCGGATAATTTTTATACATCTTTATTATAATGGTCGGTGCGTCTATTGGCGACATTGTACCCCCATTACAACATGGGCCATTGATATCATGTTCACAAAAAAATAGCTTTTTTATGAACTGAAATAATGAATAATTATATACATATTTGATAGTTAAATTTTGTAAATATAACTTTCAAGGTAGACATGAATAAATAGCTAATGATTCCGATTCTGAGTCTATAAAAATAGTGTACAATGTAGAAAAATATACATGACATTTGGAAGGCAATAAAAATATCATTTGCAGTTTTTCGTTTTATACGTTTACAGTTTTTTGACATAATAGAGATTACGAACTCCTTTACTAGATTTTAAACCTAATCTAGTCTGTAAATTACATTCGATAATTCTTGAGGAATTACACTATCGAATATTAAGTTTTTTAACCTTGTCGCTTTTCGTATGTCTGAACTAAAGTTCCATTAACTCTTGTCTAATATCTCGGAACCAGGGTACATAAACGTAACTGTCATAATACACCGGCAAGTTTGAGTTCAGATTAAGTAGATGAACATGATGACATGAATTTATTATGATATTAAATTTTATTATTTATGAAACACAAGTTATCCGATTTATAAAATTCTCTTTGGCTTAAATTAAATAAAACAGAAAACTAATTTATTTTTCTTAAAAGTTAACGTACCGAATATAATATTTTACATAATAAGAAACTTATAAAATATCTGATTATTACATGCCGCATGGAATAAAACACAATAAAATACCACACAATCTAACATCGAACATTAGTTGAGTAAAATCGCGACGTAAGACTGGCAGGCAATCAGCGCCGCAACTGGCGGCTGGTTCGTTCACATCACGTCCCCACAAGGCAATTCCGACGAGGAACGTCAGAAACACCTTTATTCAAACGCTGTACGCACTTATGAATACAAATGGAGCCGACCAACGGAATCGAATTCAAATCGTACCTTTAAACGCACTTCACGCGTGTCGAAGGACAAGAATTGACATGATGCGTAACGTCCATGTTCGTGACATCCTGCCGACGAACAACCGAGCCCGCTTCAATTTACAGTACAGTAAATGACAAATGATCATCCTTCTCAAAACGAGCCTCCTGATTTTCATACAGTTAATGGTAAAAACGTTGAAGAAGTTAAAGTCCAAGAAACATGCACTATATATACGAAAGCACCCATTGTATAGAATATCGTAATAATAAAAAGGGCTTCTAACTACGGGGAGACTACCGTTAACGATACGCACTAAGGAACCAGATACAATTTTAACTTAGGATAGTAAAAGGTCGAACAATAAAAACAGTTCAAGGAAACGTTCGTAGATCAAAAAGATATATAAATGTTATTAGTCGTGTAAAACGTAACTTGATTCTTAAAAAGATCGTATTGAGATGATGGCATAGATATAAACATACCTAAATGTCCGTGAAATTAAAGAAATTGCAGATGAAGGAGCAATCACAATCGGAAACACTCAAAGAAATCCATTTCATCACTCTGAATGTTGGATAGACCAATAATTGGTCAATTCGGAGCGGCCGATGCAATATAAATTTTATGCGACTAGAGCACTGTCCATTTACGGGCACTGTAATTGCTGTAGAAACTCAAGTAATGGCTTATTCAATCATCGAGGAACCAGTTTGGGAACACAGCCTTTTGAAGCCAAACGGGATCGTTTCGGGTTGATCAAATACTAGATATTTGTTGCTAATCTCTATTGGAAACATGTTCAACTATAAAAAAATATTACAATATTTTTCTATAATCAAATATATATTTATAATCTATGCAATATGCACTCTATGTGTTAACATTTGTCTTTAACTACATGTTACTCTTTCTTTCGTAATAACCATCTATTCAAAATGCACACAATATTTTATTTCCAGGAACCATCCGTCCTGCCCTTCTCAGTTCCAATTATTGCATCAACATGAGCCATAAATACTCTTCCAAGCATACTTTCCTTTCATTCATAATCATCAACAGTCTACCACACTAGAATAATACAATATAATAGAATAATACAGCCACGTACGGACTGACAGCCTTCACCCATTTCTCGAAATTTCTGTTGGATTTGAATTTCTGTTGGAGAATTTTAGATATGCAAAGTTCTCATGATGTTTTTATTTATAGGATCAAGTGCAAATTAATTTTTAATATGCAACTATATAACTTTGATAAATTACAGGTGTGTGCAGAATTAAACTGACGTAGTCTGTGTGTGACCGACGGTAAGCCACCATGCTATAACAGCTTAATTATTATCCTCCGACATTTCATCCAAATATTCGAAAACAAAACGGAATAGAAATGGTACACATTAATGAACCAACCTCAATATACGTATCAACCTTATTAATACTTGTAATAACACTATGTTAAATTGCAACGGAATATAAATTGTATATTGGTTTGTGATAAGTGATAGATAAGTATCATACAATGCATACAAATTTGCAAAACAATTTTAATGTAAAATGACAATTTAAATTCAAACTGTGCGGCTTTAAAAGTAAAGATGGATCTAATACACAAAAAAGTCTAAACACACGTGCATGACGCTTTCGGAATCTAGATCAGATCACGTTAACACTTAAAATTCGAAAACGCATTCGTATTCTAAATCGTTCTATTCGCGGTAACACTACAATACCACAACACTATCAAACTTTTTAATCGACGGTTCCCTATTTTTGCCTTTTTTAAATGTGGAATACTTTATTTCCAAAAACAATACAAAAATTAATTTTACTTTTTCCTATATCGTTGCCTACTTATACAGACATTTATTCAAACGAAAATACATTGAAATTATATAGACTATATTGCTAAAAATCGAGTACATTATTTCGTACGACAAGTCTATATTTAACCGATCACAATGGTAGTCCAATTTGCATCGATTACATTAAGATCGCAGTAATTGATGGTGTGTTCATACATTGCCTTTGTAATTGATTCATGCATTAGCGCGTTCATTAATATCATTATTGAGCCTAAACTATGGAAATGTATACAAAACGATAATTGTCTTAGTTGTCCTTATTGGGGGATGTAGTAACATCATAATTATAATAATAAATATGAATGGGTTTTTGTCTCTTTGTCTGTTTGTGTGTACAATTATTTATTTTCAGGCTTTCAACAAACATGAAATGAAATAACCACTCAAATGTAACAGCGTTGCAATTTTAAAAATTAATATTTAGATCATTTTAAAGTTAGTTAAACATTAACTAATAATGAAGAAGACTGGAAGACTTTTGTTGTATCGTTATATTTTATCGACAACCTTATTTATGCAATCGTTAAATTAATATAACCAAAGCTTAACCAACTACTACGACTAGATTTATTAAGTTCACAAAAGTAATGACTTCTCTCTTCTTCAGTGCTTAAACTCCTTACATATGTATTATGAACACAAATCTCATTGTGGTTGTATATGATACACACTGAATGCTACATAAATGTCTTGTAAACTCCCCAACAATCAAGAAATATTTTTTCAAATTTTTTACATCAATTGTAATTAAAAAAAACCAAACCATGAAAGGAAACAACGAATGGAATAACTAGCAGACTTTTTTCCACCCGAGTGAGGCGTGCACGAACATGTCTACAGACAGTAATAAAAAATAATCGGGACACAGGTGCGTCTGTAAAGG
Organism: Megathymus violae; assembly: GCA_003671415.1. Taxonomy (NCBI): domain Eukaryota; kingdom Metazoa; phylum Arthropoda; class Insecta; order Lepidoptera; family Hesperiidae; genus Megathymus; species Megathymus violae. The sequence continues at coordinate 1,934,444 of PDGT01000016.1, read as the reverse complement.
AAACGGCGAATGAATGGATTGGCTCATGCCGGCACAATGAATAAATGTACGTATTTATAACATTGTACGTTTAACAATATCCTGCCTCAGGAGGAAGGGAGCGACATCGCTGCGAGAAAAATTGCAAATATTTTAACTGTCTGTGTAACGTCTTCGTGGAATTAAAAGTCGCAGAGTAATGCCAAGATATTCAAAATCAGCCGGTTTTTAAGGTCCGTGAATATAGTGCAGTACCCTGTGCACCAAGATTAGAATGTTAGACTCGCTTGAAACCTATATTACACAAGAACAGCGTAAAAAGCTACAAACGCAAGTCGATTTGATTGAATCGATTTAATAGTTTTTAAAATAACCTAATACACACATACATACATAGCAGTCGTCCTTGTCACTATATTATATAACACTCGTAAAAATAACAAAATTTTCCTTCCTAAAACACCTATAACATTGTTGTCAATGCGAAAGAAAATTATATACTTAATACGCCACATGCGTCAATTCCATCAGTTAAAAACTGATGTAAGGAATCTTAGAAGGAAAGAATACCTTAGAACAAAATAACATTAACAAAACGGCACTCAAACATTTCTAAAAATTTTAAGACTTTACCTTCAACCAATGCTCAGATGCATCACTATAAGGCACTTCCATATATTATAATGGCGCACAAAAAGTTGTCTAAGCCTCACAGGTGACCGACTAAGACTGTCCATCTTGTGTGGACTGTCCTGTCCCCCTCAAGAACTGCACGCAAGGGCGATAGAGGGGAAAATTGAGATATTCGATGCATCGTGGCTGCACTCAACTTACATGAGGGGCATGGCGAGGTAAAGCAGGTGTCCGACTGGCATCTACCTGCTTTGAAAAAATAAAAACATACCTGCGGCCCGGTCCTTATAGATGATTGGATGGAACCGCCGCACTGCGGAGTGGCGGCTGTGGAATTTTTGTGCGACCATAATTAATGTTTTCGATACATTTACATATCAGATGAGCGCCGCCTATACTCACAAGGCATCGGACTCTGTGGACGTTCTGCTTGGCTATTGCCAATCTATTTAATGTAAACGTTGTTTAAATTCAGATCAAATTATGTACTCTGGATTATAAAGTAAAAAAGAAAAATAAATTTCCGTAGCAATTACTCGGCTAAATCTTCGACCCATACATTTTAATCTCATCGTCGGAGCTTAAACGCCATCAAATTCTGCGATTCATTAAATGTCTACTCCTCCATTTTGCCTAACCGTCTACATCTAATGTAGCTGTCATTCTACCTTATTTGGCGCTTCACGAGTCATTAGCCTCGCTAACCAGAGATATTAGCCCAAATTTACATTAAGACAATGCAAAAGAAACGAGATTGCCTACAACACTTTACCAGCAGATAGATATGAATTTTAAAGGAAGTCGAGTGTTTTATGAATACTAAATAGTAGTTATTTCACATATCTCCGCTTTTTATAATAACCCCATAGTGGTATTAATTATTTTTTAAATAATTCTAACTTCAATACGTTAAAGTTTTGCCAAAAATAATGAATGATTAATATCTAAATATTGGATCAATATCCGTTACAAAAAATATTGATAGATTATGTTTAAACACGATTATATATATTATATAAGACCTTTGGGAAGAGATGTTATAACAACCTGTAACTTGTACAACCGGGAAGTTTCAAAATAAAATATTGATAAAACTATCTAGCAACCTAAATAGATATTTTTAAAGTAATAAATTAATAATTTTATTCTGAGAATAATACAATAATCATAACTAATTCTCAAATAATAATACTACCTGCATTGTTAATGTTAGTTTATATAAAAGATATTTAAATTGTTGTTAAATTTATATGGTTTTTTCCAGAAACAATAACAACTAAAATATAATACATATAGTTTACTAAAAACCTTTTATCAATTACTTCATTATTGTATTATTATTTACAATTTACATAGACAAATTATTCAAAAGAGCGTTTAATCAATTTTGTTATAGACGTCAAGGTAACCGTGTAACATAATGCAAGTTACATAAAAACGTTAATTTTCTACATCTCCACTTCAGTGACAATACTAATATATATATATATATATATATATATATTACACATACAGGAATAATTAGCCTATTAAAACTTAAAATTGTAGACTGGCAGGCTAAATGCCACTTTGAAATATAATTTATTCAAACTACAAAACTTATTTGAATCACGCCAAAGTCATTATAATTTTTAATAAGACCACATTATACAGACAGCAAAAGTTGCAAGCACCAACTATATTTTATTGTGTTAGGCAAGATAATATAATGATCATTAGAGGAATTAAAAGTTAGTTTAATTAATTACATGCAAAATATACCACGGAGAATTTCACTACCTGTATAGTTAAATAATAGGCATTTAAAACACAAAGATATTTCTTAGATCGTAAAATGCTTTAGTACAACAAAAAGATGTAACAGCTCTTAAATCTTTCCAGGCCCATTGACTTATACTTGTAAAAGTTAAACCGAGGCTATTAATTTACCCTAGTCAAGGGCTCCATCTTCGATTGTCTCTTTTGTTCAAAGTATTAAATCCACTAAAAGCTTTGAACGACTTTGAATGACTGTAACATAAAAAGCGTCCAGGTATGCTTAAGAAGGTCCGAGGTTTTAGGAATAGACAATAGAATTAACGATTCTCTCAAAGTACCTCACAATCATGCATTGTATCGTAACTTGAAGTGGATACCTGCTTATTACACTACCGGGACAACAAGTAGTCATGAGGACTATTGCGATTAAACATTTAGTTTATGGAAACCAAAACAAATCCCTAAACAAACAAATGAAAAATTCAGAAAATTCATGTTCATTTCACACAGACATTTTACTGATATATCGGGGATTATTAATTAATGATTAGAAAAAGTATAAATGGATAAAACCGACAAGGCTGTAATTAAGCTTACAATGTGAATAAATAAGATTCTTATTTCGAAGGCAGTAGAAGCGAATAGTGCGTGCCATGTTAGTTTGAGCGTGCGAACGACCGGCGCGATCCTGCCGCAGATATAGTTATATTCAGACAGTGACTTGGTGTACGGTCGTGAGCATACTTCTAATGCACCCCATTATGATGACCGAGGGATACCATGCGGCCCGTTTTTCTAAGACCGTCCACCTCCTTACTAAGTACAGTATGGAAAATGTGATAATATTTAATATAAGTTTTAATTACCGCAATAACTTAGCGTTACAACGGTTAAACTTGCACAAAATGCATAAGAAAATCGTGTATAGTAAATAATATAATAAATAAATAAAATTTACCTTTACACACTCACACCCTGTGTTGCGGGTGGCATGGACATAAACAAATATGAAATTACAAACACCCATGATCCGATCAAACATTTATCTCTCACATAAATGTCTGCCCCGGCCGGGAATCGAACCCGGGAACCCTCTTTCGGCAGGTAGGGTCACTACCAACTGAGCTAAGGGGTCGTCTATATATGATACAGAACGAATATTAAGTGTATTGCATCGACGGACGAGTAGTTCATACAAATTTGTTTAAAATTTCCATACAGGAAGTTCTTGGAACGTCCAGTTTCTAATTTAATTTGGGCAATAAGTAAGAAATGATGCAGGCGGTACGGGCAGTGAACGTTCCGGCGGTCGCCTCGTCGGTTTCACACGAGAAATTCACGGTCAGTGACTATGTAAATGGAGAACTTACTGACTAATTCTTAGGGAGACGAAAATTGCTAGCACAATGAACCGCTACACTTCAGGTATATTATCGTTTGTTCTGTATATAATATTTTGACCAGTTTAAGCATCATTAACATTGTAATTGAACTAGCTAAGGTGAACATAAAGTGCTGTCTGACAACGCTCAGTGAACATAATAAAATATTTTAATAAAAAAACGACTTAAATTTTAAGGTGATTTTTTTGGTTTCACCTCCTATTTTAAAACTCTTACGGGTGGTAGCTATTCTTCAAATTTAAATGGGACCAAACGAGAAGTACACCGTCGCTAAAAAAAGGAACTATCCATATCTGTTTATAAATGACGGAGTTCTTAGGTAACAAATATAAATAAATACTAACGAATTGAGAACTTCCTCCTTTTTTAAAGTCGGAAAAAAAAGATTTTGATGCAATTTTGCTGTTAGCTTATATAATGAACGACAATGATATATATAAAGGGAACTTTTGGATCCACACCGAATATGACAAGATTGTATGAAGTTTCCTTTTCTTAAATCAGACTAAATGCGTTTTGAATAAAACTGTCAAATATTGTATATAAAATATATGTATATATTTAAAATTTGTTATTTTTAAATTAGGTATAACACGCAATTTACATGAGGATGAAGAAATGAACAAATTGCCACGTGAAAATTTAAATCGCACAATTACAAACCACAGGACATTTTTTTAAAGAATATTGTATCAAAGTTGTTGAACTGTATTGCAAACAACAGTAAATCCCTGTATCTAATAAAATCGGAAACACCTGAGACTAAAGTGAGGAGAATTGCAAAAAATGGCAACGTTTTTGCAAAACGCGGCTAACGACAGTCCGTTCTAGCTAGATGTAAGGTGCTATGGACATAAATGTTGCCTAAGCTTACATCTATGCATAAACCTATGGCTTATAATGCTTTTATGCGCATAATGTTCAACGAATTACAAACGACGGACGCCGTTACACTCATCATTGACTGTGAGAAAACTAAAAGAATCACTTATTTCATTTGTAACTACTGTGAAATGTATATAGAACTTCTATTTTTTAGCCAATTTAAGCCTTACAGTTATTCTGTTACCTATACAACATGTACATATCAATGCCATAATACAAAATAAGATACTCCAATTTTTACGAAGCATAACATCTTCGTAAGTAAGCACGTAATTACAAGTCAAAGTGACTACTTATTGCCTCATAAAAATAATTAGGGATTTGTAACTATATTCATAGTACAGTATTATAACCATAGGTACATAAATAGAATGACCATGAAAGACAAAAGGGAAATCCAAAACGAACAAGTGTTGAAATATGTTAAAAAGCATGGTCACCTGACGAATTGTTAGATTTTTCCAGCCACATTCTTCGTCGAGCGGATTCACACGGCCACTCATACACATTCACGGTCAGTGAGTATGTAAATATGGATTTGAATGCTAACACACACTGGAAGACACGACCCTAAGAATATTATTACACACTTTGAACAATGGCGTAACGGGACGTTTCCTTTTTTCAGATAATCATTGTAATCTTGATCTCCACGGATGTTAATTTATAAATGTTTCGATGAGAGATTTCAATTTCTGAAAGGAAAATGCTGAACAGGTAGACGGTCATTACTATGTGTGGCGCTACAATGCCTTTAATGAAGTGTGCGGCAAGGTTCGTTGTACTATTAACTCGTCGCAGTATTACAACTTGCTCTATAGAAAATAAGTATGCAATACGAAGTCTGCAAACAATTTAGAAGTATGTTTAATTAAAAATTATTTATTATAATTCGTTACTTATTTAAGTCCATTAAATGTAACATTGCTTATGTCACAGTTAGTACATCAGTAACGATGTCAAAAAAGGCGCACTAAGAGTTTTTATACACGTGTAAAACAATTTATCAGCTCCGCAATGAGTACAACACTGAACAGCTTTTTACGTACAAAAGTAGCTTATTGCCAATTAAGTGCAAAAAGAATTACGTTTATAAAAATCGCAGGTGTTCTGCGAGACCTTCCAGTCATAATGTTTACTTATAAATCAATCACACGCCGTACGACGTCGTGCAAATAAAATATACCTATTCAATAATAGATATAGACATAAGCCAGCCTGATGACGTTAATTTTTTGCGGTGGCTAACATTGCTTAATGAGGTATTTCTGTGTTTAAAACCTTATAAAGATTTTGAAGTACACTTGTACTTCAACCCAAATGTATGTATGTAATTCCATTTCGCTGGCTAATTTGATTTCGTTGATTATCCGCCTTTTAATAAACAATAGTTCTGTATAACATATACTAACGGAAGAAAGCCCGTACGATGCACAGATAAAACTGCAATATGGAAAAATTGTTGACAAATATTTGCAGAGTACTAAGCAAATTGGTTTCATTTGTCATATGATAATAAAATAATATTGTCAGCCAATAGAATTAGTTGAAAGTACCCACCGAAACCTAAAGGATTCCGTCTCTGCTACCAACCTATTTTAGCAGAAGATAATAATAAATACTGTTATATTTCACTAAAATAGGAGAATAAAATCATATTCCAACTACCTTGCTCCGCTAGCTATTTAGCTAAAGTTTACTTTACTCGATAAATTAATTTAGAACACTTTATGAAAGTAACTTTATGAAAGTTAATACAGAAACAGACGCTACACACACGCTGTAGAATGTATAGATACTATGTAACTATGGAATTATTATACCTAATCAAATCTATTAATGTATACTATTACAAAGAGAGAGTACGATTTTTGTCTGTTTTTGTGTATGCAGTGGGTAATTCCCAGAACCGCGGCACCAATTTCAACAATTACTTTACTACTTCAAAGATACATCATTCCGAATGGACTAAGGCTGTATAAAATGCATAACTCATTATTTAAACCCGAAAAAAGTCGGGGTGGGTCACTAATACTTGTAAAAAATTGTAACGAAACTATGTTTGTACAACAAAGATAAATTAAAATAAGTTGTGACATCACCAAATTCACTTTACAGATGCATACATCAGTCGGTTTCACAAAACTGGACTTGCAACCGTACTTCCGGGTCATTCCTTTATACCATAGGATATCATAAAAATCTCTCTGGAGTTCACAAATTCCAGTGGATGAACGATTAAAATTTAATATTTTAATGTAGTTAGTGCCATAAATAAGTAAACTATAAACTTATTGGTGGATGACTTCATAATAAATGAGTCAAGCAGTTTACCTCATGTATACCAAACAAATACATATGCCGTATCTTTTTTCTAAGTACCAAACTTAAGGATAAAATAAGAATATATGTTTGTGTTGATAAGAAGAAAGATGGTGTGGCTATTCATGTGTGTAAATTTTTTATGAGTTTCTACTACTTTGGGACAACGTTAAGTACTCTTGTTGATTTACGCCAATCTTAGGCAGCCTTTTTGATTTGCACAAATTCTGAGCAGTTCTATTCAATAACTATCAAAAACAATAACAGTGTTCATTCTATTAATTTGTTTTCCACTTCGTTAATAATTCGTATTTAAATCTTATAGTTCCCTATACCCGAATTAGTAATGATGTCAACATTGTATTATATATGTAAATATACATATTATGCTATAGGTTAATTGTATAATTAAGTTGAAAAATATATAATTAAGTTATTGATGTTTGAGTCAAATTATACAACGGAATAATTCCCGAAACTCACAGACCAATATGAGACCATTTTAATAGTAACTATTACAATCAAAATTACCATAGCCAATGGTAATTATTATGTAAAATTCAACGAATCATTTTTCAACGGTGGCTTAAATGTGTGAGAATTGCAAATTATCATGTCGTTATTTATTTTTTACATTTAATAAATTGTGAGTAAACTCTCGATCGAAAGAAGTATTTTATCGATTCAAAATTAGTCTTTAATGTTATCAAAAACACGAGGAGATGAGCTACATGATGGTAAATCGTCACCGGCACCCATACGCATTCCGAACAACAAAAATATCACAACGCAGTGCCATTTAAGAAGAGAGCTAGAAACAGGTCGTTAATTGGGTCTTTGACACTGCAACCGAAATATGTTAAAAAACTTTGAGTCTAGAAGAAGGTTCAGTGTACTAACCAGGCAGTTGATAAAACCTTTCTCGATAAAATAAGTACTGTCAGAATAAAACTAATTAGGATAAACACAAAAACAAATCTGCCGCTTTGCATCACCCTTTATTCAACAATATGAACCACAAATTCAAACTCAAATTCTAAATCATGTAATCATTTAGGCATTGTGTAAATACACTTATGCATATCATTCACGTCGCAAGATGACCGTGGTTGTAAAAGGATTAATTCTTGAATTCCATTACACTCACACCCAAAGGTTAGGTTCATTTACAGGATACAAAAGTTTTTAAGCTGTACTTTTTACTATTTACAGCCCACGTAGTATCTATTTGAATGGCCGGTCGCACGTGCGCTACCAGATTTATCAAATTTTCTATTCAAAATGCGATGCAGTTTTATTGAATTCCCGAGCAATCCCTGTTTAAGACATCAACGCGCGCCTGTCTACGAAGCTAAATGGAAATAAAACATTTAACGATAGCCAAATAGTATGTTGTATTGTAACATTTAATTTTAATGTTGTTATTATTTTCAGTAGTATTTATTGATACAATATAAAAATTTGAAGAGAACATTACTCAAGTAATCTTGACTTCCGAGCTAAATGCATAATAAAGAGCAAATATTTATTAAAACGAATTTGATATTTATGTACGACTAAGCTTCCATTTCATCTAAAAATGTATTATATATATTGTTTTATAATGAAATTAAGTATTAACAATCGTCAATACTGACATTCGAAAACGTGTAATACTATGTAATAATAGAATGTTATGTATGAACATTGTATCAATTTTCCATATCATAGTATAACCCGTTAATGTTGGAGTGATTCTTTTTTGTTATAAACATGTTCGTTATTGTTTAGTTTTTGATTGAAATCAATAAAAAAAAACAAAATCCCTAACAAACCCAAACAAACTGCAATCACTGAACGCAAAGGTGCTCACATTCAGCCGCGTTACGAAACGAGAAAATGGCTTAATGATACTTAACGACATGTACATTTCACAACTTATTCATTAAGGTGTCGGAGAGTTGAAACTTACTTTCTAATATCGGGCTGTCTTTGTACCTGATATATGTATCTTGTAACAAGTCCACAGACTGACGTCATGGTGACTTTAGGTGTTTCTCGAATCCCTTTTACACTCGATGGGGAATGAAAGAGACGCATTAATATTTGGCGAGATCGTCTAGGTGAAGTATTAGACAGAGTTCGTTGCGGTCAAGGCTGTCGCGCCGTGGGCCGCAATAGACAACGAACCCGGATACAAGGCGGTTCGCCAAAAAACCCAATAAATCAAATCTTTGTTGCATTGTGCTTATGCTTAGAAATGATTTAGATAATTTAGCCCACATAAAAACCGCACCATTATTAGAGCATTTTTAACAATTAAATTAATGCTTCCTTCGTAAATATAATCGTACAAGTGCGATATTGAAGCCAATCAAATAAGTGAATGATGGAGAAAACGAGCTCACCTCGACAGGAGACCACGCATCCGGCGATCTGGGTCGCTTGGAAACTTGATTCGCGTCCTACGATTTCTTCTCAGTTTGGCGGGTACTTCGCCAACGTATCGAACACTCGAACTGAACGTAGTTACCCTACTTCTGCCGTTGCCAAAAGCACAGTAACTCGGACAGATACGAACATTTATTTTATTCAAGTAGATTGTGAAAACAAAAAAAATCTTGATTACTGTGCTTTTAGTGCGGACGGTGGGCCGGCGCCGGCGCAGGCTTGCTCCGCCAAGTTAGAGTCGTGCGGTGCGACGAGAGCGC
>PDGT01000016.1:1892366-1924677 GCA_003671415.1 Megathymus violae | reverse complement strand
GCCCTCATGCCACGAACTCGACTAACGTCACCGACGACCGATTCAAAATTTACGATGTCCATAGACAAACTATAGCATAGATTCAAAATTTCAATTTTTATGGAAAGCCTCAACGGCTACGGCTGCACGTAGCGCCATAGTAAATTAGAATTTCTGCGCCGCAATTCCGCGAGACAAATATGGCCGAATTTTCATAATGGCGGTCTACGCTGTAACCGGTTTAGGGTTCGGTGCGATTTCGCGAACGTTCCGAAGACAACATCGAATAATATATTTAAAAAAAATTGTGCACGTCTAGCCGGGTCAGGTGGTCTCGCGATACTGAAATAACCGGTTCTCAGACTATACTAATAATACTCGAGACGAAATCTCTACAAGCCTTCGATCTTTTAGTCTTTTGTCGGTAAGTATTTAAACTTAAAAAATCGTATGTTCGTTTTAATTTAATTGCGTTTAAGTATAGGGTAGAGGCTCATAATTTACACGTATTCTCCTGTAGTGATACTGGTTTTTAGTACCCTTGCCTTTCGACGGGACTCTTTCGTGTTGCCTAGTGTCTACGTATTACAAATCTTTATAAATCAACGGTTATCCAATGTCGCAGAACAACGATTGACTTAAATATTAAAAAGCAGGCGATCGACGTCATCTAGCGTCACTTCATTAAATCTATTGGTAATAATTAATATTGATTTACTTCTAAAGAAATCCGAATATACAATACATATTGGTATATAATATATGAATAGAAATAGAGTAATAATATTGCCTAACCTAGTATAATATACGAAAACATATAGGAAGTATAGCCACCGTGGTAATAATAAGATTTATTTTCCTCGATAGCAAATGGACCCCTGATGGTGAATTGTCACTGAGGCTGATGGCCCTCACGTTTGTTCACATCGTCACCTACATCATCAACGTATGAAAGCCATGAATAGAATGGGGACCAGCATATTACTTGCTCTCCGGCATTACACACAGTTAGGTAAAACAAATCTACAACTCACGATTATCGTTGGGATTACTAGATAGTCGATACCTAAAAGGATTTGGAACCATTACCTCGTTCCTCGTTCAGCAGGATACTATTCAAGAAGGGTAGGGTTGGACCCAAGAATAAACGGAACTTCCTTACACTAAAGTATAACTTTTTTAAGCATTTTTTTCTTGTCTCCGTTTTAAGATACCGACCAGCTATATAAAACAGGAGCCTTAAAAATCATAACGTTAATAGATTCAAGAATAATAGATAAATTTCAATAAATATAAAAAATAAATAATAAAATTTTTAAAACATTAATAATAAAAAATAATAATAAAAAACACAGTGCGTTGAATATCTTAAACTTCATCAACACTTATCATCAAAGGGATTGTTATCAAGCATTAATTATCTTGCGTAAAAAAATAAAGACTAGAGCATGTTCCCGTCCTGACTGTTCCGGTTATGATATTCTCTTGGTGTTAACGTTCCGAGAACCAGCCAGTGGAACATAGTTGGAAAGCTCCAAGGTTAAATCGAATGTATGTGCCTTGGCCTAGATGTAAGCTGTGGTCAACCTAGAGAGCGGCGGACGACGCTGTGAAAACTAATATGAGATCACCGTATCGGAAATTAGAAATTGTTGAATGTAGGTGATCGGACCGGATCTTAACTACAGACATCTGTGGAACGATTTTAGTAACATTCACTTAACAGATTTATTGATACTAATGTTAATTTTAGGACTAAAATGTTTAAAGATTTTATAAACAAATTCAATTTATAAAAAAACCAGCTAAAGTTCATTGCTTTATCATTTCAGCAATTTCGTCCATGTTGTATTAAGCCCACGCCTGTTTTATGAATGTTCGTTGTACAACTTCGTGTGTACTTTACGTTTAAAAAACATAATCCTTTCATTTACAAAATTTACCTGCATCTGTAGGTACAATTTCTTTTCATTCTTGGTATTGATTTGTTATTTTTATTTATATTAATACCCGACAAATGAGCAATGAACCCCTGATCTTATGTGGTCACCGCCGCCCATGGCCGTCTGTAACTCCAAAGGCATCCGTGACTCATTGCCGATCTAAACGGAACCGAAGGACCCGCTGAATAAATTAATGATTAAATATAATATTTACCTAAAATTTATATATTGTACATCAAACATCATTTATCTTAATATGAGTTAGTGAAATATTTATTTATTGCAATAGCTATAAAAACGTCTGAAATTCATTGTTTAGTATCTACTTAATAGAACTTCCGCACTAACTTTTATCTTTCATTCCGTGAAAAATGTAACCTGACTCCCTGGAATAATTTAAACATTTAAGATATCAAAATTGCAAACAAATGTATACATTTTAGCTTATACAGTGATAAATAACAAAGTCCACTTAAACGTTTAAAGTTTTCATTTTCAGATTTTCAATTTAGATCATAATTCTGATAGACAATTTCTTTGTTCTTAGTAATAGTGTGGTGTTTAGTAATGGTGTTTTATTCCATGACAAATTTAATGTTACAAATTACAATTCAGTTCCATTTCATGAAACGTTACGAGACTGCAAAAGGTATATAAATTATAATGCAGTCAAATTCAAATTCAAATTCAGAATCATTCAATGATATAGGTATTCTATAAATACACTTATGCACGTCATTTTTTACTTCTACTACCATTTACAAAAGGTGTTTTAACATCGAAGAGAAGAAATGGCGAAAGAAATTTCTCAGCACATTTTTTAAAACAACACACGGTAATTCCAAAAGTTTAAAAATGTGCGTAACTGGTTTCGACACTATGTATTATTTCCAAGCGTCCTTCTCATTAATATATTAATCTATACTATAATATCCTTTACCAGTCATTGACTCAGTACAACCGAAATCTCACCTCAACTATACGCTCCGCATTCTCATAATTTCCTTTATGTTTAATAGCAGAAAGCAGAATAATAACTTGATGGTGTTTCCGCTATCTTCCATTGATATGGATAACGTCAAGATCTTCGTTGAAGCCTATCAAAACGAAAGTAAACCCGATTGTGAACTTCCTTCCAACAATAACCAAAACACATAAAAATATTTCATCATTGATTTTTAGGAGGACATTTTAAGTAACCAGGTAGGTAAAGAATCTTTCTACCATGCACGAGTACCCACAGAATAAAACGTAAACAGAAGAGTTTAAATAGAGTAAAGTAGTAATAACAAGTAAAATTTTATTTGAAGATATGCAGAAAATACTGAGAGCGACATCGCTTTACCTAAACCTGTACAAGTAAGAGACAAAAAATAGATCGTAAATTAACAGACTAGGTTAGGGAAAATGGTGCTTGCAAAATATGGTCGAGGATTCGGTTTTGTTTTGACAATTGTTCAGTATCCATTTGTTACGACGACGTTTTCTGGAATTTCAATTTCTGGAAGCTATATTGACCAGGATAGGTCCACCAAACACTTCGCTTGGGGAAAATTTTAGCGGTTTCAGTAGGACTTAACTGTGATAATTGTTTAATTATCGTTCAGGATCCATTTATTCGTCAGAAACAAGTTACTTTTCAAAATCAATTCATCGTTGTACAGGCTGAGTGAAGTAATGTAACTCTCATTACAAATTTGATCATGCGCTTCTCTTAATTCATGCGAGGCCTATTTTTCATGTTTTATCCTTTTTCCAAATTGTCGTCAATGATAAAAAAATATTTTTTCATTTACACTGAAAGCTGTTGTTATCTCTGACGCATTTTGTAATGGTCCTGCTTCGTTGTTCATGGTTCATTTTCGATTCGTTGTCGACTGATGCTTTATTTCTATCAGCCACGCTCTTTAAATTCAGTTCGGAAATCCTTTAAATCGAACTATCCAGTACGGCAATTCTGTAACAAAAAAGCGCACTGCGTTTGTTTGCGGTAGCTTGTCCAAAACATATTTTATTCTTCCAGCGATCGACAACATTTGTGTCACGACGAAATTAAAAAAAATCGAATCAATCGACATCAGATTTCAATCAAACAACGCAAAAACTAATAAATAATATCTTCTGAAACAGAAATTCAGTGAGTTTAAATTGAAATAAATTTGAACTTGGAAAATCAAAATTGGGTGTATTGAGAATCGGTTATTTCACGGATTAGATTAGATACATTGATTCGTTATGACATCTATATACTGTTTTATTTAATTTCTTATTTACCAAGTGTTGTTGTGAAAGCTACCATCGGGTAAACAGCGTCTATTTCATTACCATTTCTTGGCAGTGTTCGTATTCCATGTGCACCAACATGACAAAAACCAAACCTCGAACATTACGGAGTGCTGATGTAAATAGGGTTCACGGAGGGGACTGTAACGTTTATGGAATAATATTGAAACACTGCCAATACATGTGTTCGATTGCTCGTTAATTTTCATATTGCTTTTATATTACGACATATGATGCGAATCAAAGTCGAAAGACCTGTGTGAAATAGACCATTTACATGTTAATACTGAAATTAATAAATTCTATTTTCCACAAATAACTTCATTTGTTGTAATTTGTTGAAGAATAATACGGATATTAAGCCCACAATTAAAACTGAAGGATGTTTTGAGTTTGATTATGCTCTGCCGGACGAAGCTGCGAGCGCAGACTTGTTAATATATATGCACAGAACATAAATCGCGAACGTAAAGGTTAATTGCTTTCAATGAAATCCATTCCGAGTAAATACATGTTACCCTTAATCCGGTTAAGATAATCCAGCCATACCGTGAAATTTTCGTACGCTGTTTTACCTTTTAGCAATTGAAATGATTTAATAATTTAAAAACTATATCTCTCATTATTTTTGATGTCATACACTTCCATGATATTATCTTAGTAGAGTGCGATTGGATTACCTTGGCTTAGTTTTATTTGTTTTCTGTAGAAAATTAAAGACTTGGCATTATTCCGTCGGTTGTCCATTAAACTATGGTCAAAAACATGCATCGATTATTTTTGCAAAATTTGAACTAAATATATTTCGCAGATGGTATTTTTTGGTGAATTTTTTTAACATCTTATCAATCAAATTCTTTAGGGATGTAAGAAGCCCCATCCACCCCTAAAATCGTATCTGCTCTGCTGAATAACGTGAGACGTACGTTTATAGTCGTATTGGGGTGGCATAGTATACTTCCCCAAACCCATGCTGGCAGAACAAGGTGTCGTACAGAAACCATCTTGTTTAGTTGTAGGGTTTCGCGTATGTATTATATTAACAATATTATTATTAAGTGATTAATATTATAACTGGTACTATTATCTTGTCGTGAAGCCTGCCTGGCTAGCTACCACCCTCCTGCTCGAGTTAGCCGCCAAACGACTCGTCGTGTTCCGGCTGGGAGCTTGAGAGCCAATACTTGCTTTCTAACCTTCTTCTCATTTCTTGGCCGACAACGTATCAGTGATACCTTTGGTCTTGTTGATATCCATGGGCGACGGTGACCACTTACCATCAGGTGTCTCGTCTACTCGTTTTTCGGCTGTTAACATAAAAAACGAGGCTATGTCGGACGGTCCCTCCTATTAAGCGTCGCTGGGCTCGGTACCACCCAGTTTCATCCGGCCGATACTCTTAGATGTTTACATGCAGGTTTCTTTACCTGCAAGGCTGTCTACCAATTTCCTTCTAGAATTAACCATGAATGTTTATACGCATTTCGATAAGCGTGACCACGAGCCAATAATAAGCGGATCCTTCTTTTCAGTCTTGATCGGTGATACGTTAAGTGTTGCCGACATCCATAGATGACTATGACCACATACTATCCGGTGACACGTCTGCTCGTTTGTCAGCTGTTTACATAAAAAAACTTGCAAACAGACAAAATGGAGGTATTTTGCAATCACAGACAGACACACATTTTATTCATATACGGAAAGTTTTATTGATAATATTAATTCCGTAAACATTACACTTTTACAAGTAATCTGTAAATATTTTTAACGATGGTCACACAAACCCGTAAATCTCGTAATATACACCCACGGAATATGATATTCACTTACTTCGTAAGTCACTGTGTTTTTGTTTTACTGCTAGACAGCGTGTCTAATCAGATTTTTCGGCAATTGCCTAGATTTATTTGGTAGTGAATATTGGTACGGACTTGCGAGTGTTCACTGGCACTATAATTTAGTTCCTGGTATATAGACATCTAAATTTGCGAATTTATCAATAAATTTCCCATTTCATATCTCCAACAAATGCCTTTTTACCAAAACATAAAATAGCGCAAGATAAATAATAACGCTTGCTTGCAATTAAAACTGTAGTAAGTAAATTTTTAATTTGTGTTCACGTGGCCTTTTATCAGGCAGTTTAGAGCTGGTTCCAATGTCATAACGTCAACGTCAACGGCATTTATCGTTATATCAGGGGCCCGTTTATGCCGATTTCTGCTGTGCTCTTACAGATTTCGTCTGTAACTTATGTATCAGTATTTACTAATAAAGTATAAAAAACTAGTTTAAAGGCTAATTAAATACGAATAAATACTGAAAATATCTTGAGAAACTAATTTTGCCTTTAAACGGAGCAACACACCACCTGATTCTGCCGTAATCAAATGACTTCGAACAATCTCGTATTTCGGAAGTGGCAAATACTTAATACTCTCACAGCTTGACAGCTTATGTCGATCGTAAGCTGTCGATTAACTTAGGCAACTTCCAATGCGATCGGTAATTGGATAAGTGATCGTTAAAAGCCCAATTTTGTGAGTACTTCGGAGGACTATTAAGGCGGCAATCTTGGTTAATATCATAAGATTACAGATAAAGATATGCCGAGAACCTTCAGGTGGCATAAGAACTTCCTACAGTTGAGACGGCCAAGAAGTCCTCTGCTCGGAAGCGAACGTAAGTACGAAAACACTCCAGAAGCACAGAACCCTCTAGCGGTCACCTATCCAAGTCACAATACAATCATGATCAATACGAAAAAGTACCCTCTAGGCATCCTTAATAACAAGAAAAGACTGATGCTCTACAACTGGTTTGCTTCCACGAATCACAATGTTGTTAACAACGGTAAATAACACATATGCTAAAGATTGTCCGAACATTTTAGAAAGTGCAGTCCAGTTCTGGTAATTGAAAGTGCGTCAATATGAAATGTATTTCTCAAATTAGGTGAACCGACCGTCCATCCGGTCGGTCGCTAATTTCGCGTCGCTGCATACTTTCTCACGGGAAATGAATGGCTTACATTGCAGTTATTCTTAATATAATTTCTTAATTGCTGTCCATTATCTTTAATCAAATAAACATTAATAGAATAATGAAAAGACTGAAAAGCGTGCAGTGATAGCATGAAAATAGAAAATTGTCCAAGCCGTGTATATACCTATTCGGGACTGATCAGAAGACCTGGCGGCAAATACTGCACGAGCCCACAATTGTTTGTAGTTGTATACGTCATCAAGGTGGTGTATTATGGCCTTATGCCCTCGCATTCTGAGACTAAATTCAATGCTAGCATCGAAACAGCCGGTGGCTATAATGACGTTATTTAAAATCAGGATAATTTCTTGACGTTCATTTTTATGAGCTTTGCGGTCGGTAGTAGGACAGGTGACCGCTAGTATCAAAATATTTATCAGCGCTTTCGTGATTCACAAGGTACGTTAAGCCGTTGGTCCAGGCAGCTATTGTCGTTTAAAGACAGCAGTCGTGAAGCCGTGTCGGTAATCTTCCAACGGCGTTATAACTTCAAACATTTGCGTTGACCGTAACCAAAAAAGGAACTCAATTGGTGTAAAGGGCCTAGAGTCCTTAAGTTCAAACCAACTAACTACCTGCTCGTGGTGGATTCTACTGAATTACGGACTCAGCTAGGCTAATGTACCGATCTCTTGTTACTCATACAGGGTGGTTTGGCTTTTTGCTTACATATTAAAGTATAAAATCCACAATTAACTTTAATGTTACTTCTATACCATCTCATATTCGCCGAACGATATGATCAGCGCCGAAATGACGCGAATCATCTTGGCAAAAAAATGTAAATATAATAGATTATACCCTGATAAATATAATACTGATCTATAGAAACCGCTAGTATGTGTACCATTTTTTTTGTAATAATAGCATAATAATAGCACTAATCTATCGTAATCCTCGTACACGAGTCGAGTTTGGAGGGAAGTTACGTACAACAAATGATTTATGTGTTACTTGTAAGGGTCTATTACAAATCAAAATCTTATGACACTGTAGGAGTAATTATAAAGTGTGAGAGCTTGTAGTTTTAGAGTTTTGCTGTTCGAGAACAGATAACACTTAAACCAAACAGAAATTATATTAAATTTAGTAAAACTAGCAGCAAAGTGACGTCACATCCGTTAAGAGGAGGGGATGGCGGACAGTCACCGCCAAGCACCTATATAAGACGATGAGCGCTCGTCTTAACACACTTAGCGCCCCCTTTCCCTAAAGGGGGTCGCATCAGATGTCGGCTTAAAGGCCTCCAGGCCAAAGCCAGTCTCGGGTGGTGTTTAGTGGGTGGCCCTTAGGTTTCTCGGGATTCCCACATAACCAGCGCAGCCGGCTGCGCTGGTATGCATAAAGCATTCACCACCCCCCTCCCCCGCTTTCCGGAGGGTAGCCCTTTTCAAATTGTCTGGGCGCAAAAAAAAAAAAAAAAAGTCTTAACACACTTATATTTGTGGTGAACGTTTTAAGGGGAAACTCTGCCCGTTCGAATAGTCAATTCTGTTTCGTCTTATATTTGTTTAGAATTTATTTACAACAGTCTGCGTGATTTTCTATTTCGTGATTTATAAATTTCACCATTTAAAATACTCGTGATCTTAATTAATTTCTTATTTTTATTTATTTGGTCTCGTTTTTGCTAACAATATTATAAAAATGAAATTTATATTTTTTTCCCTTCTTGTCGACTACCTTCACTTATTCCCTATCAATCTTCACCCAGTGTACTTTGATCTAAATAAATGAACCTTCACACACTCACACCCTTGTACTAGAACGGATAGATATATGTCACATGAATTTGTGGCTTGGCCAGGAATCGAACCTGGGATCCCCAGCTCAGCAAGCATGTTCATTAGCAACGGGGCTACAGAATCGTAAAAGATCGGCCTATTATCCTCATTTATTCGTCCCCAAATTTTCACGTAACAATCACAACAATGTACCAAACGACAATCCAGTAATTAAAGTCATTGTGTAAAGGGTTTGTATATACGTAGTTTTTAATTAAAACGAGTAATAAATACCAATACTGCAATAACGGTTCTATATTTATCGCAGGTCCACAAACTTGTAGCATTCCTACCAATTTACTCTGTAAAATGGAGGCATAAGCCTTTATAAATAGCATTGTAGAGGTTTTAAATAACTCAGCGTTAAATAACCTTTATAGTTTCTTTTTTCATTTCTGTACTTTGTTGTTTGGTACTCATGTATTCACAATTTTCACTTATTTACTGTCACCGAGGCATCAAACGATCCTTCAAAGCTTGTTAAGTTCAGAAATCTGTACAAGTCTTGGTGCCTTTTAAATGTCCGTCATTCATTTTTTTTTACTTATTTATAAAAAATAAAAATATCGGTCCTTCAACAAATGTGTACATTTTTCTCTTCGACCGGAAATACGTCAGTGAGTCGTCACTTTATTCGAATGCGACGCATAAAATAATAAATATATTGATACGAAGTCTAAAATTTGGGGAAGTATTCACATACTTAACAAGACTATTATATAAGAAAATCCTCAGTCCTTTCTTTTTAGCAGAATTTCCTTCCAAGCATGAATGAGAACGCCAGTAACAAAAACCTTAAAAACCGGTTATTCGAGTAAAATAAAACTGACAAAAAGCACCTAGGCTGCCGACTGTTTAACATTAGACATCTTTATCGACAGATAGTATTTCAAATCAAGACAAGGAAAACTTATTTATCTACTATTATTTTTTACTCGTAAATAAAACAAGTTACAATGTCAAAATCCTCTAAATTGCTGCAATTTAAAATTCTATTTTTATTCGCCTACGTTCCTTATAAAAACGTTACCTTAAAGTTATTATTTGATTCAAAAACTCGTCAATGATGGCAGTTTGAACATTAATAAAGTGCTTCAAACTCTGGGTAATAATATCCTCAATAAAAATTCTGAACTCGTCCCACTGTTCCGAACTTTCGACTTTCAACTTCGTCGAGGGAACATTTGCCAATCGTAGGATTTATAAACGTGGAACAGCAAATTTAGTTGAGTAGTTTAATAGTCGTCGAAGCCCGAAACCGTCCTACCTCCTACTTAAATATTTTTAAACAGAATAAAAATGTTGTATACATAATAATTGAAGCGTCTGTTAGTGATCATGTAACTTCTGAATAACTTAAGAGGCAGAAATCATTCGCACATCACGATCAAGTTATTAACAAAATTAACTGGCAAGTTATTAACTGGCAAGTTTTAATTAATTTGGAAATACGATTATTTAGAATTAAAAATAGGAATGTTTCAATTTCAATTTGCTCACACTTTTTTGCGAGCTAAATTTAAATTTCTCTCTGTGTCTCATTCGAAAATAGATTTATTTCGGAATCATTGTGAACATTATAGTAAAGTCTGCCAACCTATTTTTTTATATTGTTTTGTCTAATTACGCCAAAATATCATCGTAGGTATAAAAAAAAGGTTGTTAAGATTTCAGTTTAAGAAAATATTACGGTCTTACAATATCAAGTTACACAGATGAGGCAGGGAAATATAATTTTATTAATGATGAAGACTGAGGCGCGGAGTGAAGTTACTTCTAAATTAACGTTCATTATAAAATATCGTTTAGGTATAAATAGTACTTAATTACAATTTATGATTTGAAATATAATTTAAATCGTATCTTCTAATACAAGTATCGCAACTCGTCAGCGGGACATCCAATTTCCGTCCGGATACTACGTTCGTTCGTATATCAATCAGAAACATCAATCAATCAAAGTTAAATTAACATAGGTATTTTCTCTCGTTTTATTTTACATACTTGTTTGATAGAATAAAATGTTTTTAGGTTTGATTGACGTCGAGATGAGTTTTATATTGATTTTTACGGAAGTTTTAAAATTGCAAATTCAATCTTCAACCTTCAAAAATTTTATTTTTAAACTAAATATTGTTTTTACTAGGCGTGATCTGAAACTATGAAGCTCATAATTAATTCAAAACGTGAAATTTAAATTGGATTCTATAATTTGAAAATCGAACGAGGCTTGTTTTAATGACGAACGTTTGGTTGTTCAACCGTTGGACAACCAAAAAAATTCTATATCCAAAATAGGGAGATGAAAATTAAAATACGTTCCGTTTCGCGATTAGATATGGCGCTATGATATTTCGAAAGTATTTATTGTTGTTTGCAACATTCATTGCATATTAGCAATTTTGGAAATTTAATATTGGAAGAACTACAGCTCCCCAGGCAGGCTTACCTAACTTGGCAGGAAACCTTCCTTTACAGATAGTAATTAAAAAATTAAGTTTATAATATACGACGTATCAATCTAAATTATTGTGACATTGTAATACCCAAACATTTTCGTAAAGTCAACCAATATCGAGGTAAAGTAAATTAATTTGGATACACAAAATTAATATTTTGAATCTCCATGCGCCAGCTCTTCCTTTCAATTCAATTCTGGCATGAAGGAAACTCGTTTATTTATGTTTCAAGGGTGTAGCTACATCTACTACCTCAAAAATATAGAATAACTGAATTTCAAGAATTTGTATTGTATTGATTTAATATGTAAAATAATAGCAAGAACATCGTAATTACCTATTACCTAATCGATTGTCAACATTGCAACTCACATATTTACTTATACCTCACGATACTCGCGCTTGGTGGTACGGTTTAACTATTTGACTAGCTGCCACCGCCCTTTTAAAATTAACAATAAAATCTGATTGCAGGGCCGACGAGTCAGTTAACTTGTGCGTTCCTCGCTTCCTTCTCAAGCGGCAAAACATCGATATTGCCTCTGGTGGACGTGCATAGCACTGCTGTACATTACAGTATACATCACAGTTTTCTGTCCGTTCCAATAAAAAATAGTAGTGACCATCAATACTTGGTACACAGACGAAGACACAGGCTAAGCTTAGCATGTCTATTATTCCTAGAGTACATGTGCAACAAAAGAGATCTTGGGTATTCTCTTTAATAATGCCGAGACAGCTCCGAAGTTGTCTCACGTACAATAGAGGGCGGGGTGATCGGTCGTGACTCGCGACTCGCCCCCCGAGACTCTCCGTCGTGCGGGGCTCATGAGTCATGCCGCTCAGGCTACTTAGCTTCGTTGTTCTACTCAATTCGTACTTTGACTGTAAATCTATTTTGTCTCAAGTTCGAATACGACTCGTTAGCGCTTATACAGACAGAGGTCCACGCGTTCTCTTAGCTGATGTGCCATAAAGTAATAAATCATCACGCTGATTCAATGCGGATTATTTGAGCTGGAACCCTGGTGTCCGAATTTTTTATGTCCACCGTATAATAATTACAACTGAGCTTGACTACATAAAATGTCTTAGTTTAGAGCTTTTTTTCATTATAAGCTCGTCACAAGAGCGTTAACGACTTCACGCTAACTTCGAGGAGCTTTTGAAACTTTTATCTAATGTTTGGACTTCGTTCATCTTCGTGATGTGCCGGCTTACTATCGGGGTTTTCCTTCACTACAGAAATTAATCATCGTTACAATCCATTTTTGTCCCACTGTTGGGCTCAAGTGTTCTATCACAATGAGAACAACACTTAAGGCCATAAATCGTGACGCTGGACAAATGCGGACTAACAAACTTCATACACTGAAGATTTCTCATTTGTTCGGGTTGTTTTATGATACTTTCAATTTATTATAAAGTTATATTATTAGTATATATAAAACTGTACCAGGGTTAACTCTGCATATTGAATGCCAAGGCAATGAACAGATTAAGTTGGTATTTGGCATATTAGTAACTCATATTTATCAGTCAGGTCAGGTCAGTACCTACGATAGGTATTTTTTAATGGTAATGGGGATCTGTTCGCATGGGTTATTAAATATATGTTAGTATGGATATACGAATAGGTAGTAAAAAAAGTTTACCAATTTTTTACAGCCATTGCAAAAAAATGAATAAAAATATTTCAATTTCATAAGACTTGGATAACCGATCTTTAAAAAACAAAAGGGGGTAAATAATTATTTCATGTGCGGCTGGTATAAAAATGTTTGCTTACAAATTTCGAACTGCAGTCAGCCGTGCACCATTTGGTTATCACAGCTTTCTAACAAGAATTAATTGTAACACGTTTCGTTAAAAGATAAAAGGGAAACATCAAGAAAACAACACGAGAGTTCTCCATAATCTTCTTAATTTAAAACTCTCTGCGTGAAGTCTAGCAACGTGCATTTGGTGAACATTGTGAAGTATGGCGTTGAAACCTTCTCGTCGTGGTAAAAAGTGATCTAAGCAGTAGGACAGTTATGGGTCTTGATGTGTTAATTTTGATACTAGTTTTGTCTGACTAATATAGGCTCTAAGGTACCCACAGAGGTTTTATATATTTGCATCTGACTGACTTCTTATACTTACTGTATAACTGAGCTCCAGACCAAAATGATCGTGAGCTGTCGTGACTTGCTATTTGAAATAACTTATGACTCATTACAATGCAACTTCTCTTAGCGACATTTCTTAGAAATCTACGCCGGGGTATTTTTGACTTCTCAATAAAATAAAAATAAAAATATTAGATATTGTTATGAGTACGGGGCTCCATCCATCCATCTTTGAGTCCAAGCCAACCTCCCCTGCTCGTGGTGCATCCTACTTAACAGTAAAAGGATATTGCGCCAGTTCCCCTCCAATTTGAGGTCGCTGGGCCTAGTAACACCCAGTTTAATCTGACGGTTCTTGATTGGTGGTAACGGATTTTGCCCGTTTGACTAGTTACAAGTTCCGTTCTAAAACCAACCCTTAAATGCCATACGTGTTTCGATCATAGTGTCGAAGAGTCTTTTTATTTTAAGGTCAGCATCGCTTTGATATTGTCTTTGGTATTACTGAAATCTATGGACGACGGTCACCACTGACCATCAGGTGACTCACTTATTCGTTTCATACATAAAAATGTCCTTTTAATAGTACCTATAATGAGAATCTTTCCATGACACAAGATTATGTTTATTAATATGTAATATGGGAAAAAGCCATAAACTTAATATACCAACGTAATAGACGAATACTCATCACATCATCGCGTCACCAAAACCTAAATGTGCATGTGTGTGAAAATGACAACTGGTGAGTGACTTTTAGTGATGTCAAATTCACAACCATGCACTGTCGACTGTTCCATCACAGATTTTTTTCTATATTTTAGATATTCGATTATTTAATTCTTTCTCTTGATTATTTATTACATGTTTAATTGAATAATAACATGCTAATTATAGTAACTTATCTTTACATCGTTTCGTTTTCTGTAAACTTGACCTTATTGGACGGGATTTTTTTAATTAACATATCTTGTTTATTTGTAAAGTGATTTAAATAAAACAAAACGTTATTAAACGGCACTAAAGAAAACAATTGTAATAATAAGTATTAGGTTTAATTAATTCTTTGATGTTAATCGGTATAACTAATTGCCCTTGGAAATGAACTATCCAACAAATTTTGTAGGTACAGATTCTTCATTAACATGATGTCAGTGATTTCGTAGAACAAAATAGTTGCCCTTAAAATGTCTACAGTAAACTTTGTGAGGAACCATACCTATCTGGTTCAACATTCGAATCCATTCTTCTTTTTGGCATTTACAGGAAACCTTGAAGTAGTAAAATTAATCAATAAATATGATATCACATTCGCTGGATATTGTCATATCATAATCTTCTTTCTCCTGCCCTCTATCCCACATTACGTGGGGTCGGCACAACATGTTTTCTTCTTCCATTCTTCTCTGTCAGACGTCAACTCCACATTCACACCTTTCTTATTCATATCCTCTTTCACACATTGTTATTGTCATATCATAATAATAACAAATATAGAATACGCCACATTTTATCAATCTAAGGAGCTTATACTATTCAAAAGCCAAAGATGCACCTTTATACCAGTCTAATCTATTTTTTGACTAATATGTTTAAAAGCTGTAACGGAAATTAAAACGGTAAAATATGAACAAATCTAAGTAAAACAAAAAATATGTCTTTTTACCTATTTAAAAATTATCCACTTATCGATAGATTTTGTGCAAGCCCTATACGAAACGGTATCATTTTCACGTACACAATATCTTTTTATCTTACACATAATTATGAAAAATAGGTTATTATTCATAAAATGCAGCATTTACTGCATGTTATTAATCTTAATTTATATAATTTTAAGATTAACTTCTATGGAAATAAGCATCGTGAAAGTGGTATTGCACTATCAGTACTTACCTGTGTGTTGCCTCTTTTTTTGGGTTATTGTTATAATTGACTATGCAGTCTCACAGAGAACACGACCACAAACGACGACTCGTGTTTTTCCGATAAAAACAGTAAGATTGACAAGAAATTAATAAAAGAACAAAGAGCTATTTTTTGACAGGAGACTAATGAAGAGTAAATAGCTTAAAAACAGTCATACGGCCAATTTTCTTGCGCCTCTTTCTCGCAAGTAGATTTTTCCGTTTAACTCAAAATCTCACTCGCACACTGTGTTCCTCTATTACGGTAGTATATTATGGAAAAAACCTACATTAATATTTAAGATGTTATCCAAAAGTATCTTGTCTATGTTCTCTAAAAGCATGGCAGGTGGTTCGAAAATATAACCATTTAAAAATATAAGAAGTTTGGTCAGGAATCAAACTCACCATCTCTCGCGAGGCGTTCATTGTCTTATCCAGTTGGTCTACAATTAACATTGCACAATAAACAGCATCAGTTTTACATTACATTTAATTAAAATATACATATTAATATATCAGTACTTGCGGAAAGTCCCTTAAAGGTTAACTCTGAAAGTCATGACTCAGTCTGCCAACTGCCATGCCATGCCAACTGCCATGCACGATTATCACAGTTCCGCAGAACTAACCGCTCCCAACGGTATCTTGTAACTTCCAATGATAACATAAATTTATATTAAAAGTAATTCCTGATATAATTATATTTAATTCATATGTACAATTATTAATATTGTTTCTGAAAACCAATATTTTAAAACGTAACTTATAATTTAACTCGATCAAAATACTTTTAGGGTGTCTTGCATTGATGAAAACACGAAGTAAACGGCCAAATCATAGTCTTGACATATACTGTAAAGAAACGAATTATGATCATTTAATCAAAGATTAATTTCATGGTAAATAAGAGAAATAAAATAAACGAATTATAATCATACAGATTAATCTAACATTATATTTTATTTGGGAAAACACAACTGTCCATTTCATAAACAAATAGACATATTATATAGAATAAGAAAAAAAGAAATATTTTCTAAGGAATTACTTACAAAATATACATATATACAAAATAGAAATACAAAAATACTGATTAATTGTATGGTAAGTATTATAAATCTTATCTTTAAAAGTTCAACTATATGTTTTTATGCAAATACATTTTTGTTTTAAATTCATCGCTTAAAAATATTACAGAAAATATATAGATTTCAACTATCTGCCATGTTAAACAGAAGCAAGACAAGCTTCATCCTCTGTAAGTGTATTGCGATAGCGTACAAGTGGAAACCACAGACACACTAAAATTCACTTTAAATGTTTTAAATTCAAATTAACGGTAGGTCTTGGAGACCCGATTTAAAGAAAGTGTATTTGGTTATATAATAATATATAACAGATAACATTCAGATGTGATCTCTGGCAACTCTGTAACTACGACTAGTCGCAATGACCGTTGGGAACATCCTCCTGCAGTTACATCTTTATCTCTAGTACTAAGTAGCTACTTCATACTACGAGTGCTAGATGATATTATACTTAGATAACTTAGGAATATTAGCCTGATCCAATTATCATGCGTTTCAGGCTTGACTAGATTTTAGTTTCTTGGGTTAAATTGGTAATTTATATAATGACGATAATAATAAAAGCTTTCAGTAAAAAACCTTGAGTTTTAAGGTCAATTCACATAAACACCAGTTACAGCTCACACACAGCACAATAAAAATCGTATGGAAAGGATATACCTAAATAATAGCAGTAATAAAATTTTAAAACACAATATTAAAAATAAAATTTAAAAAATATGAAATACAAATATGTTTTAAGTTACACGTAAATCACTAATACGATGTCTCTCATTGCGTTGTTTCCATTCACAATTAACTTTTCCAACAGTCCCATCAGTTATTATCTTCATGCAATAAATCTTAAACACCTGTAGATAAAGTTACAATAAAAGTTAATTAATTGTATTAAGATGCGGGTCGAAAACCCTTAGTTTCGGTAAAACAAAGTTTCTTAGAGAAATAAAAAAATTTCTACAAAAAAAATTTAATAGTTCAGCAACGGAAAAGTTTTTGCTTCTTCTATACACATACAATAATGACTTGAGAAACATGGACTTAGTCAAACATATAAACCAAAAATGTTCGTTACATAGAAAGTTTAAACTATCAAACTTTTACTATTACTGGTGCTTTGGTATTCCCTTCAACCCTTAAAAGGAGTAATGCAAAATTCTGAACCAGATTAGGCAGGATAACAATATATTCTGCTAAAAGAAAATGTAAGTATTACTAGGTAAAGTTGTATTTTTTTGTAATAATTTTTTCATATAAATAAATAACATTTATACACTACTCCTCATAACGATTCACTATGTTTCAGATGACACATACAATAAAGAATCACACAATCAAGACCCGAATACCAACATCTATCTTTCATATAAAAATCCACGCCCACATTTGGAACCCCATTTCCTTCACTTAACAAGCAATTTCACAACTGGGCTACAGAACCATCGGCGTACATTACGTGTACGTTGCTTGAAGCTAAAATACAAACAACAACCTCATGGCTCACCTATGTACATGTGATTATGATCTTATAATAGTAAAGGTAGAGTAACACATCTCAGTTAATGTATTGTGGTAAGAGAGCCGGCGCGCTGGCCGCCGGCCGCCGGCCGCGGCACCCAATTTAAATACCTGGCAACAAAAAGTTTCCAAATCACCACGGATTTAGTTCGAGTTCTCATTGTGTAGGCGGCCTTCTCAGCGGTGCGCTGCCCAAGCCATGAGATTCACGAATTAAAATTTAGAGTAATAACAATACTTTCTAATGTACACCGAAAGTAAAGTTATTTGTATCTATGGGTTTTTTTCCTCTTTATACACATAATTATTGTAAATTAATAGAATTGTATCTGTGAATTGTGTGAAATAATTATTAATAACAGACGTCATTTGAATTAATGTATAATCGGTAAACTTAAAACCCTTAAAACCCATTTTATGGAGAGAGTTAGGTTGGTATGTTACTCACTTACACGTCACACCTTGATAGTCAAAAGCAATCAAGGCCAGAAGGCCCTTATAACAATCTAGAATCATTCTCCACATACCCCAGTTAACATTCCTAATATAATTCTGATCAGAGCTCCAATTAATTTCCATTGACTGAACGGGCAGTCCCTACTTCTCGGATACTCCTACACGTAACATTAATAATACTAGATAGATTAATAATATGCTTAAATTTATGTAAATTTTTAATAATTAAACCCTACATATATTCATTATTCACTTACGCTTTTACTTACTTGTTATATTTAATAATTATTGTTTTCAATTATCTGACTATTGCAAATGCTTAGTCTTGCCTGATTAAATGGAAATATAATTGTTTCATGATCATTTTATTATAAAAAAACACTTCATGTTTATAATAAATAAAATTAGTATTCACTAATTTCCATGTTACACGTGTCTACCAATTATTTGTGTTCATAGTAACTGTTTCTCGTTATGTCGTCCTACTGTAATTTACAATCAAATCATCAATCAATCAAAAATCTTAAAACTAATATATGATTTTATAAGGGGATAGAATGTCAAATATATATATATTGATTTATTATATTAGATGAGCGATCAGACTACTTCGACATTAGGATCGAGATGTAAATCAGTGTAAATGTCTATTGTGAGGTCATACCGATCGAAAAACATTTACATTTGCGCTTATTATATTGAAATTTTAGTTTTATGTACTTTTAGTGTATAAATAAAATAATATGTATATAAGGATATAATTATTGTTATCTGATATTACTTTTGACATGTGTGCTATGCTTGGCTCTTGAATAAATGTTTTTTAATACTCACCCTAGCGAAATCCCAACCCCCAATCTAGAATTCCCCGTATGACTTTCCCTATTCTCCGCTACATCTCCGCACTTGCGCTTTCACGTGGGAGGTTGTACGTCTACATGTGAACCGGCCAACGCATCTGCATCGCTCTCGGGCCGTTGACCCCACGTTTGGACTGTAACGACCACGAAGAAGGCCGTGACGTAAGATTCGCCAAACGAATACCTTTCGAATCATGCTGCCACGTTTCATTATTTGATTTCACGATTATTCTTGGCTGGTTTTAAATGGTTATCCTTTTTTAAAAACTTAAAAAGTAATATATTTTCAAATTCCTACTATAAGTTTACAGTCTCCCCATGTTTATATATCTTGGTAATTTTTTAATCGTTATAAAATAGTTTTTTTATTCATACAGTCAAGTTCAAATACATTTTTTTAAACTTGTAGTCGATGACACTTGATGTTAATACAATTTTTTCAAACATTAATTTATTGATTAATATAAATGTATATACATATTTATATTAAATGTAATTATTTAATAAAAAAAAACTAAAATAAAAAAAAGTTACAAGGAATTTTTATATTTTTTTAAATTACTTGTTTATTGTTCTCCATTTCACGAAATCATCAGTGCATCCACATGAGATCTTGTAGCTTCATTGATTGAGCCGGATGGTTGCCGAAGGGATTTTAATTGAAAGTTTTTTTTTTTTATTTGGAGTATTCTTGCTCGGTAACAATAAAGAAGATTAATCGTAAAGCAAGTTTCTTCAAGCAATTAAATTTTGGTTTCAATTCCAACCAGCAAAAGTAACAATAGAATACTGAGAGATAACATACATTTCTTGGTTACACCCGTAAGTGGACATAATTCCACAGAAACGTTTTTGGTTCCTGACTTCAGTAATGACTCAATCACTCTTTATCTAGTGGAGCTCGTTCTAATGTAGATATTAGCATTATTGCAATATAATGACATGCGTCGCAAAGCTACCATGCTGGAACTCTGTGGTACAGAATATTTGTCCCAATTCTTTGTGTCACTGTCCCACTTCCAGTGTGACTTTCAAAGAGCTTTCTGCTACAAAGCACATAAATATAATATAATAAATAAATAAAATTGTTACCCTTTTTATAACCACTTTATAAATTTAATGTTTTGCCCCATCCTATCGATTGAGGGATCGGTTTCGTAATTCTATACAGATCTTTATAAACTCTCAATACTCGTATTTTGTTGAACAAATCCATTTTTTAGGATGAAAAGTATTTTAGATGTTGATCCATATTATAAATTTAGGCCAAGTATATTTGAAATCATTTCAATGGTTTCCACGTGATGAATTACCAGCCAGATTCTAAAGATATTTATATCAATAACAAAATATATTATATTAAAATTTACATAAAATTTTTGGTCAGTTTCGTCCCTGTTACAATTTTATTGGTATATCGAGACCAGGTTATTCTGTTCGGTTTATCAAACACACTGCCTCAAATTCCGCCTCTTGCCAGTTACAAATTGGTTGTCGCAGCAATTAAGCCTTGTAATGAAAAAGGAACACTGGTCTCGGATCATGTCACCTTTTGGTAAATTACGTTACGTCGGCTAATGAATCGATCAGATTCAAAGGTGAACCTCGATGCTAACCCTACAAATTAAACCTAATATTAAAGGGTATCTATCTATCTTATAACTCAGACATATGATAAATTTACAAATAGTGTAAAAGAGATACTTAAATAATTAACGCTCATACACAACTTGCACCAAGAGTCGATTTACTGTTGAAGGCATTGACGTTCACAAATGAGGCATCACGAGCAACCCAAATCCAAGAATTATTCATTTGTGACATATACATATATTTGTCCCAAGCGGGTGTCGAACCCGTCATACTTCGCTCGAGCGTTGGGTTAATGTAATAGATGTTTTGTCATAGGAGCCATAGCCCCGAAAGTCTATTTCTACTCGTAACTACAAAGAAAAAGTACTTTTAATAAGTGTTCGTGTAGTGGAAATCAAAAAACTATAATTGTGCTGCATATATGAAAAAACGAACCAATATCTGTATGCTAAGGCAGTGGTACCTAGTGGATCCTAATGCGGGGGTGTGTGTGTCACCATAACGAATGAGCATCTAACGTTTTACACCAGCGTGGTCAATGTCAGGCTCCAAATAATATCTAAACAACGTAGGAAACCCGTGTCCTACCCGTAGTGGGATAAAGCTAAGATGCAATGTGACTACCAAAAGATGCTACCGTTAATATTTATGTGAAACGAGTAATTTTAATTTTGCTTTCTCTTCTGTTGTACAAACGAACCAAGTTTTAACTAAATATGTATAAATATATTAATTGACGGTATAATAAAATTGTACCCGAACATTTTACAACTTTCACACCAATAAGCTATTATTTAACGTCTGTGGTAATTTTACCGTCCCTTCAGTGTAGAAGTACAAATTCGAAATTTAAAATCAGAAAATATTTACCACAAGCTGGCAGACAACCAGAAATGTCTACAAGAAAATTGAGAGAGTATTTACGTTAAAATGTGTGCGCAAGATGAGTATTTGTTCCGTTCGGTATAGGCTGTGTGTATGTGTCGTCCTCTAGCCTAAAACTAGTTGGAACGTGTTAAGTGTTCGTTTTTTCGCCCCCACACTCTGATAAAATATTCACTTAGAGAGTAAACAAATTCATTGGATTCGATTTGATAATTTATTAACAAATATTTATCTAATAGGAACTATACCGACGACCAAAGACTTCTGTTTTTGGTTTTATATAACTGTTAGTAATAAGTTGGTACTCCGCCCTTGACATGTAGTCTTACAGCGCATATATCAAACTAGCCACTCATTTTACCTTACCACTACGCGTTAGTGCACTCGGCATTAAACTGGATGGTACGAAGCCTAGCTACCTCTAAGAGAAATGCACCTTATGTTGATTCGTAATGTGCTTTAACAGTAGTAGATCAAAGCTTGAATTAAAAGGGTATGCTTGATGTACTATCCAATATGAATCAAGTCCTTCATTTCCCCTATTTATTGTTATTAAGGTTCCTGCGCCTCTTCTTCTGATATCACCGTACTAACAGGAGAGTTCTATTTTAGTTAGAACTTGAATTAAAACTAAAGTTCTATTTCAGGTCGGTCTTTTATATCGCTACTCTTGTCGATTGATGAAAGACACCTTTTTACGAAAGATTAATATTTACAACACTCGTAAACTGGCCTGTTTAGGTCAGTTTTGATACTTTACAGCATGTGATAAATAAGACTTACTGCTGACTATATTAAGAGCTGCTTTGATTATTAATGAAAAACTATATTTATATTTTTATCACTCCATTTGTAATGGCCATTAAAACGTAAAGCCGTAAAGCTCGTAAATAGTAAGGGAATCCAAACTTCCGCCTTGAATTGCAACACGTCGGTGATGGGTTCAGTGTACTAAATATAAATAGTGCGGATAACTTACTATCAGGTGGCTCATCTACTTGTTTGTGGCTATTAACATAAAAAAACAACTATTCCAGTGATGTGCCCGTATTCAAACTCGACTCTGAATAACCGCCTTATCATTATAATATTAGCTTACCTTACTAACAGAAAGCCCATTGTGTTCCAACTATTCCAAGGCACACAAAAAGGCAGAGAAACAAATCGACAGCAAACAAGGCGGTCATTAAAGAAGTCTTGATTGCATCGGCGTCTTTGCACTATCGTTAGCTAGACTTTAATTAATAGACGAAACCATGATACATTCACGGGTCAGACAAGAGATTCTTAACGCATCTGTTATATCATTAGCGAATGTATTCGTATTATTTTGTGCTAATATATGTATGTACTTACCAAAGGTATATCTGGAGTTACCCCAACATATCTTATTGATTTCTGACGAAACAATATCAGGATTATTCAAAGTATTTATATTAATAGTTGAAAGAAAAGCAGACGGACTACCAGGCAGTAAATGATCGCCAGTCATGGAACTCTGTGTAATAAGAGGTGTTAAGGCAGCTGTACCTTAACTAGCGCTATAAGTTAATAACCAAAACACGTGAAATATATTTCACGATACATTTTAAAAAATGAAGTCCAGAGTAAATTCAATATTAGAACCATTCCAGCCTTCAATAGAACTGCAATTTTACTGACGTCAATTCTCGTTGACACAAATCAAGTTTAATTTAAATCTAAGTTCAATTGTCATTTCGACATTTTCTAGACGTTATAACATTTATATCTATATAATAAGCTGATGTCATGTTAGAACTATTCAATACTTTACCAGGTACTGCTTTAAACTGATAATAATTATAGAATTATAAAAAATAACGCACACTCGTTAGCCATACATAATAAATAAGTTATCTCTCAAAAAAATACATTGAAAGAGATATGTGAAAGAGTGGTCGAGTTTTCCCAGTTATAAACTTCAACTTAAATTCCTAAGGCTGAAGACATTTTATCTCCGTCATATGTGGACTCCGGAGACTGCTTTCACATTTGTAACTACAAAAACTTGACAACTTACTATAAAAATAAAAATAAACTGTGGATAAAATGGAAAAAATATGGCAACAAGTCGGATGAATGTGAGTTTTCAATGTATCGGGAAAGATTTAAATCGGAATCCTCAAGGTGTTATCGGAAATACATGACTTCTGTGGAACAAAGCATACATAATAATATAAAGTTCTTCTGGATGTATATATATAGTCAAAAGGGTAAGCCTAGCATACCTGATTCTATGCAATATAAAGATGATACTGCCAATGCCCCTGAAGAAATATGTAACTTGTTTTCAAAATTTTTTAGTTCCGTTTTTGAGCCCACAGATGTGCATGACGATTTTGATGTCGATAGTATTCCTGACTTGAACCCTACCTCTGATCTTTTGTTAAGTAGTGTTTCTATATCCAAAGATACTCTTCTTCAAGAACTTCGCAAATTAGATGCATCCAAAAGCTCCGGCATAGATAATATTCCACCCATTTTTCTTAAACACGCGGCTTACTCACTCCATGAACCGATATATTATATCTTCAATCGCTGCCTGAGTGAAGGTGTTTTTCCGTCCATATGGAAGTCAGCTCGTATTGTACCAGTACATAAGGGTGGGTCGAAAAATGATGTTGAGAATTACCGACCAATCTCAATTTTACCAGCTTTATCGAAGCTTTTCGAAAGGTTAGTGCACAAACTCATATATCCCTCTTTACATACTAAAATAATTGAACAACAACATGGATTTGTACAAAAACGTTCTACAACCACTAATTTATTAATATACAGTACATATCTCTTTGAATCTCTAGATGCAAACATACAAACTGATAGCATATACACGGACTTTCGAAAAGCTTTCGATCGGGTAGATCATAAAATTCTGCTGCACAAGCTGGCTTTTAATGGTATTCGTGGTAATCTTTGGCGCTGGTTTAAGTCATACATTTCGAATCGTACACAGAAAGTTGTAATCAATGGATTTGAGTCGGCATTCGTTCCCGTAACTTCTGGCGTGCCACAAGGTTCAATTCTTGGCCCCCTGTTATTTATTCTATTCATAAACGACATACATCAATGTTTCCAATTTTGTAATATCCTTTTGTATGCGGATGACTTAAAGATCTTCCACTTAATAAACCATCCGCTCGACCATATGAAAATTCAAGAGGATCTTAACCGATTTTCTTCGTATTGCATACGAAATAAATTAAGTCTTAATTTAAATAAATGTAAAGCAATTTCGTTCTCAAAGAAAAAGACTCCTTCCAAGTTTCAATATTCGTTATGCGGTGTCGACCTCCGTTCAACTGATATCATAAAGGACCTTGGTATTACTCTTGACTCTAAACTTCATTTTGATTCTCATATTGAAAACATAGTGAACAGGGCCTATAAAATGTATGGATTTGTAACGCGTACTTGTTCAAAGTTCACCAGATCATCAACCCTTATCTACATCTATAAGTCTCTTTTGCGATCTCAGTTAGAATACGCTGTATCTGTATGGAATCCTTACTACAATAAGTACATTGAGGCGATCGAATCAGTGCAAAAGATATTTTTAAGATATGTTAATTACAAATTTAATAATAGCTATCTCTCTTATCAATATCTTCTAAGGAAGTACAATATACACACACTTAAATCTAGACGTATTCAGCTTAATGCTCAATTACTTTATGACATATGTCATGGAAGGTATGACTGTATACCTCTTAATAACAAAATTAGTTATAATGTACCCAGACGCACTAATACTCGTAGACATCAACCGCCTTTTGCTGTCGTGAAATGTTGCACTAACGCTGGCAAGCGCTCACCAATGTATCAATTAGCTCATACTTATAATGTTAATTTCAGCTGCATAGACATTCTAAGCTGTCCTCTAGGAAATTTCAAAAATCTTATAAAGCAAGGGATTACACAATGACACCCCATTATACGAGTACAAACGCATCACATTTATACACATTTATTTATTTCTTTCTTTAGACACAACCACTTTCAGTTACATATTTTAGTAAAATGTGGTTAGCGATGTTGGCTCACGGCTTATCGTGTTGTTTATGGTAATAGTCGTCAAGCATTTTTGTTGTGTTCTGTTTGTTGACCTAAATAAAGAGAAAAAAGAAAAAAAAAACTTAGACAGATAGCCGAAAGATAGTTACGTTATTTTTTTAAACAGCGATTCTCCGTTACAGAAGGAGATAGACTTGTCCAGTCGTCTTCCTGTTTAACTCGCTGATTTATACCTCGGAACGCGTAGTAATACAAAAGATGAACGAAGATTCTTTTAAACATACGATGATATCCCGCGAGTCTTCCAGTTCACATTTATGTTGACAGATATTTTTACAACTGATATGTGCATAATTTAGTATTCACGTTTCCAACGTCATTACTTCTTACCGCTTTGTTTGAAATCATAAAGTAGTGCGTGGCAAGTTGGTGCGAGGCACCAACTGCGAACGTGGTAGAAGGAACTCGCCGTATCACTTTTCTACTTTTTGGGACTATTGGATCAAATTTCTGATTAGGTATAAATAGTTCCTTTGTACGAATTTTGATCCTTTTTTTCTATAATTATATTGTATACTAAAAATAAATAAAATATTTAATCTTATAATGTGTTGTTCTACATACACTTTATATTTACTCTGTTATTTGCAACCACCACGACTTTTTATAAGCCCACCGCAAAAAGAAATGTCAAAAAAAATATAACTAACAACTTCAAATTCAATAAAAAAACTGAACCTGCTATTCAAAACGAAAATAAATACAAGCGCTGTCAAATATGAATCTTTTAAAATTGCTTTTGAGTCATCTAGAGAATTATAATCTTTCTCATAGAGAATTGAAGGTTCTAAAAGCTTAACTTGAGTATTGGAGCGAAAGCATAAATCAGACTTAAGCCACTCACACCGTCACGAACCGCTGAGAACATCCTTAATGCGACTCAGAGAAAATGTTGATAAACTGTGACTTGTGTAAATATAAGGTAATGCTTAACGGCAAAGTGCTTTTAATCCAACGTACGCTTAATAATTTCTAAAAGGTTTTCGTACCACCGTTTTAAAGGAAAAGCATAATTGAACAGACATGTAGGATAGGTAGCACACATATGTATGTGTCAATGTAAATTAAGAAAAGACCAACCGGAACTTGTATTTAATCTATGTTTGGTATTTTTCCGTTAGCCAGGCGCAAATTGATGGCATCTGTCAATTCTAAGTCAATCTTGTATCTGTGTAATCAACAGTCATTCCGTTATTCCCGTTTGCCTCGTAGTATACCGAATATGTTCTCTCCTGTTTTCTTTAAAAACAACACAATATTATTAACATATTATTTGAGTTACGTCTAGTTATGCTTTTGTAGATAACACAGAGAAAAGGAACGCCGCTTGGTTCCGTGGCCATTTTTCACGTTATCTCAAGTTTTAATACTGTTGAAGTATCCTGACCTCAAAATATCCTGTCTTCTAAATTCGATATAAAATAGAATACGCATTTTCTAAACATGGAATTTTGGGAGGAGGAATTACTGAATTCTCTCTCCTCACTACCTCTACACCCACCCTTGAACGCGAGTACCGGATATCTATAGTTTACCTGGCGGAATTCTACATTATTTGGCGATTATTTTTGTTTGTTTTTTTGGCTTTTGTTTTTTTTTCTTTATATATAAGTTTTTGCTGTTCATTTTTGTTTCATAGTTAATTATTTGTTTTCTTTTTCACGTAGAGAATAGTTGAATATTTTATTAATTGTTTTTGTCCAAACATGTGTGGAGCCGTGGACCACTTACTGTTACTCCCATCCAAAATCACAGGATAGGGTGTGGCTGAAAAACAGCGCTGCCTAGGATGGCTATGTCGCTGTCCTATGTCGGCTCGAGCTGAGCCATATCCTATTGCTTCATTCATTTAGTCTTGTTTTCCTTTTATTTTATTTCATTAAACTGTTATTATAATCTTTGAGTGTGGCAATTAACAATTATATTATTATTATTATTATTTTTCGCTTGCGCCCGGCTAGCGAAAAAGTACCCCGTCTTTTCGATATCTATTCATTAATTTAAGTCTCTGTTCTTCAAAACAATAGCAAAGTTACTTGAAGTAGTTGTATTGATATATTGCGTTAAATAAATAATAAATAATAATATATATATATATATAATAATAATAAATAAAGGAATAAAAAAAAGTAAAATAATTGGTAGTCAATTTATATTTGTGTCTTTTCCTTATCTTTTGATTAATTTTAGTTATATTCAGTAGGAAAATTACTTTGACCAGTTGATTTTCGTAAATTATTTTCACCTATTTCTTTTCAATTCATATTTTTAACGTCACTTTTTCAAGAAAAACGAGCAAATTTATTTGTGATAGAAAAAGTATTTCGGTCTTTTATTGTTATTTGTCATTTTCTAATCCTCACTTTACAAATATAGTCAGCGATTGATTGTGAAACAAATGCTTTGAATTTCAAGGAAGGAAATAATAATAATTAAAATACATAAGAATATCACAAATATCTTTTAGATGGATGAATAATCATTAGGTTGTTATTAAAACAGACAATGACAAAGTCGAATGTTTTAAAACTTTTCTGTGTACAAATATGAACAAATTTCAAATCCTCAATATGGATAAAAGGAGAGCGGGACTTTGCCCTTACCAGAGACCATACGTGACGCCGTCCGAAGCCCACGATCACTTATTACACAGCTCGGACGACACCATATCAAAGAAAAGTTATACACGATCTAGTACATTCATTCCTAATATTTATTGCAACTGCATTTCGATATAGTGACTATTGATTTACAATCGGATGTGTTGTATTTACGATTCATGTTGCAAGATATATTTACTATAATTCTATACGTTTAAAGAACGTGTACTTGTACTAGAGAATTGTATTACATATCGCGATACTAAAGTCATTTACTTTTTTCTTGCAACTATTACGATAAATATAATACTTTTATGACTAAATATTGAAAAAAAAAATGTTTAAAGATGAGTGTTCATACCCCGACTGGGGCATCAATCTGTCACATTTGTTTTAATGTCTTAAGGTTTTGTATTCGCTTACTTTTAGTGTCTATGTCACCCACGACACCAAATCCTAGTATAGGGATGTGTAAGAATTATGTGAGCAGCATTGGGCTTTATTGGTACCAATGATTATACCCTTTACTTCATTAAATTACCTTTTATCTCAGTTGATAAGGAACCTACCCGCCGACCAAAAGGCCGTGAGTTATAGTTCTACGCACGACAGACATGTACATAACACGTTACGTTTCTTCTCAGATGTTTATGACGTCTTATTTATTTATGTCAATAACAACTGCAATACGAGGAATTTCAGAATGGAAACGGGGTTAATTTTTTTATTCGAAATCCATTTTAGAAATCATTGAAAACACTTGATTTTGTACTATCATTCTCGATTTTTATTGCTAAACGATCTTAAACCAATTATCCTGTTTAACAGGTTGTATCCCGTCGTAGTATCACTTGACCTCTGAGAGGATTCCATCAATTAGGCACGAATTGTTGACTTTAATGATTTAATTAATTAATTTAATCTAAGCCAAGAAAACTGCCATCTAAATTCAGGCTAGCCGGTCTGAGTCGCGCCGATAGCGTTTCTCCTCGACATTTACCTGGACATCTTTACATATATATTTCCTATTCGTAGATATTCCAAGGTAGGGATAACATCTGTATTTATATTAATGTTGATGTAAAATTCCGTCTTTGTAGTCCAAGTAGCTATTGAGGATTAAAATGGAACTCAACAAAGCTTTAATAATTTAGAAAGAACTAAAAATTTCTGTCGAAATTATATTATTCGTGACTTCAATTTCCTATAATTTTATTTGGTTTGAACAAATTGCTGGAGCTTTAAGAACTCTGAGTTTGTTCCACAAAATGTTAACACAAAAACAAAATAAAACAATTCCAAGGATTCAATAAAATTCATAATGTTGCCACAGTTAATTTAGATACGTCAGTTCTCAGGTATTTGTTATAACACTATGAGTGCTTGCTAGTGGTGTTAGCTTAACACCAAACTTAACGTAAAATTCTTTTTAATATTGATAATCACGCTCATACATAAAAAAATCACTCATGAATTTTGTTTACGAGCAACTGCAGTTGAAAATTTGACGAGTATTTATGTATATATTATCGTGTGGGTGCGAAAAAGTACCATAGATATGAAGAACAACCTTGAGTCGGCAGTCAGTCTATTTCTCGTAAATTGTTTGAAGAGATTATGGTTTCGAAAATGTTTAATAACTTTCACACATCATTTCTCGACAGAGAACATTTAATAACTACTACACTAATAATAAGGCTGACAAATAACCTAATAAACGATTCAATTAGCGTCTAAATAGATCGTGTGTCTGTAACTGAGTTTGGAAACGTATCGCTGAAAATGATCTTATAATGTAAACTATTATTATACAGATATTTTAAGCAATAATTATCTTATTATATTTAATGATTTACCTGAAATATTTATTTTCACTTAAATGTGTGAAGGTACATATCAAACAAATTATGTGCAGAAAATTAGCAAATATGAATGTTATAAATACATTGTTACTCTATTCGAACATTCATAAACATACCCGTGAATAAAATTAAGCTAAAGTTACCATTTCACAACTCAAACCAACGGGATTGTTTCGGTAAATGGGAGTAATTTGTCTTGTAAGCTCTGATTGAGGTGTGTGAAGTTAGGGCTGCGAGGACTAACATGTTGGGATAATTTATAACAAATGACATTTTCTTCTTTCTCTGAATGTAAACCGTGGTAAGACTAGTGCCTGTTATTAGTACAATATTAGATTTGGAATCTCAAACGTGCATAAAACCCACGAGCCATTCTACCGTGACCATAATCCCACAAAACCCATCGATGTAAAGGAATAGATATGGCCGTGAAAACAATAATTTCTCACTGTTTAGCTGCCAAATAATCGGCGCTATCCCTTAGAAATCTCATAAACTATATCTCATAAACGGATTGACATGTGGACGTAGCCGGTTAGTGAGTTGGCAACCGAAAATTATAATATAAATTTAACAAGTAGGTAACACAAAAAAATTTTATACCTGCCTAAAAAAAGATATTCAAACCATATTTTGTCATCTTTTTTTCCAAAACTTTTCAAATAAGTAATAAGTATTTAAATACGTATAGTTTCGTATAAACCATGGTCATACACAAAAGTCAGGTTATTGTAAAGTATCACAGAATGATCTCATTGAACGAGGCCACGCAGCGCAACCGCGAAGCTGTTACCGCTGCTGACTAACTCCACATATGTACGAAGACCGCGTGGCAAGAGTGGCGCTATGCGCAGGTCTTTCTCCCGGTGTAATCATTTCTCTACAAAGGAGGGACCTATTATTTGGCTTACCACCGAATTGTCACGGTAATATTCGAAAACGGATTCTATGGCGCCCCACAAACGTGTCAGACTGCTGGGTTTTAGCTGCATTTGCTTGGTTGGTAGTAAGTTGTTATACCTAACTGCTATGTTAAAATAAAAACTAAAAACAACAACTCTCCAAAACACTGAAGTGCCCAATAACATTAACTACAGGCATTCGCCTGTTCAACAGACCACGCCCAAAATTCCTTAAGCCGATCGATCGCTTGCTCTTAATTGACTGACACAAACCACCGAGCGTTCACACATTACAATATTAATATATCCGCCAATATTGTACGTAACTATGTATTTGTATAACTGTGTATTTTACGTGTGTGTTTTGGTTGGGGTTTTTTTGTTAATAATATTTTTTAACAATCGACAACCCTGCGTGTCATGGCAGTTTCGTCGGTCAATGTACACCACGCTGTGTACACACGGCTCGTACAAATGATTTAAAGTTATCAAGTCATTCTGAGAAATGACTGTTGTGAACGCCTGACGTCATCGTTCAATGTTCCAGAGTCCAATGTTTGAGAGTTTTATTTTTGTTACTGTCATAACATTATTTCATTAAAAACTATTGTAGTGATCAATACTGACAATCAGCTTTTTCTCATACTTATATTTGTTTTAAGAAGGTATAAGGAAATTAAGTTTATCAGTAATATTTGATGTACATATATCACTGAAACTTGAAATAGATTTTGTTAGATAAAAATATCTCATAACATACCAGATTTTTTTTGCTTTTCTATTCCTCCTACAAAAAGGTGATATTTAATTATTCAACTTTGAATTAATATGTTCACAGGCATTAAGCATTACCGGTTATGGATGTTCTTGATTTTTATATTTCAGACTTATATTACGATCTAATTGCACAGATCATGATCACGGCGAGACTGTGGTGG
>PDGT01000016.1:1798832-1892344 GCA_003671415.1 Megathymus violae | reverse complement strand
CAACTTTTGACAGATGACACTTAACCAGAGATATGACAGTTGAAGTTGTCAAATATTTTTACAAAATACAAAAAATAATTATTACCCAACCTCGCTTCGCTTCACAAAACATAAACCTTACCTTTAGAAACAATAACCGCATTGTTTTACGGATAATTTTTTCTTGTACCATGAATTACAAACATATATATGTAAATATTACAATAACATGCAGTATTGATGTTATGTATGAAATTTTATGTAGTCACGAACTTATAAAAAATATTTTTCCTCATAACAGAATATCTATTTTAATTTTAAATGCCTACTCCACGGGAACACATCCATATTTCGGGGTGAAAAGTATTCTAAATTTTGATCGGTAATGTAAGTTACACATAATTATGACGTATATTATTCAAATCTGTTTAGTGAATTTAGTGTGGTACATGGTCAGACAGATACAAATTTCAAAATAATATGTTCTGACCTCTATATCCATAACAAAGCTCATTTTCAATAAAATTTAAAAAATTTATTTACAAATTTGACCCCGTTGTAATTTTATTAGTAGTAAAGATCATTATCAAGTAACATCAGCAACAATCAATAACACTAATGTTATAATGTAATCCAATACCTACATCTTTTTAAGAAAAAAAAATTTATTGCTTTTAAAAAAAATCAAAATCATCTAATCGGTAAATAATTATTTCGTATTTCATATAAATTGTATTTATTTGCTTCTACTACCGTCTCGAACACACTGTCAGCATTAGTCATCCAAATATTACTCAATACGGGCAACCAAACGACACGTATGGAAATAAAAACAAATGAACGCGAAACAAAAATACCAGGCGAATTAGTAACACAAAAAATGTTTCGTAAACTTGAACGCGCGACACAACTTTATTGCCATTTGACCGCCATTGTTACGACAATTCGGCACGAAAAACGATTTGCGCCGCTCGCGTCTTTCAGAACCGTCAAAATAACATACGTCATCCTGCAAATCCAACATCAGCGGAGCTCTCTTATCTCCGACGGCTGTATGCGTTTCTTTTAAAATTAACAAATTAAGTTTAAGCAGCACAGGTCAATATTAGCTGGCCGTGCATGAATGAGTTACAACACAGACTAACGGTATGTATAATGAATTATAAATCATTACAACACAAGTGCAACGTTCGTGTACGAAAGAACGGGATTATGCTCGGAATAAACGCTGTAACTAATGAAGGCGAGGAGGCCTTCACCTTCACGTTTCGAGAGATTTTGAGTTCGGCCTGCTGCTCACTGGGCAATTGTTTTTAATATAACAAGTTCCTTAATCAAATCTAAAAATTAGTTGAAATCAGATCAAAGAACAACAAAAAATTTAACGTTTATTCGTATTTTTTTATATATATTTATATTATAGTTTATTCGTATAAAATTACAATTTATATAATTAAGTGTATCCAATATTTAAAGTAATCGTAAATTTAATCACGGAATTTCGTCGTAGAAGACCAGTTACAAATGATTATGCTATGACTAAATGATAATAAGTAGGTCGAAGGTTTTCTTGCGGCTCATAACAATTTTCTGAAATTTTCTGAAAACTTCGTAACAATTTTCTGAAAAAATAATTGTTTATTAATACAAATTACACTAGGTTTTTCCAAGTGGACTTTCGTTTATTGACGTTTGGCCCACCTTTTATTCAACCTATATTTACAATGACCTAAATCCTTTCGAGTTGCAATAAAATCACATTCATCTTACTGTACGCTTACCTTTAATATAATAGTGCACTTAAATGAAGTCTTACACTGTTATGTTTGCTCTCTCCGGTAATAACTGTTTTCGTGATTATAAAATAATTTCTAGAGTTCTATTTAGTTACGAGGGCGAATATTTTTACTATATTCGGCCATACTATTTCTGCTGAATGTATGAAGATGTATTTCAGCAGACATAGTATGAAGTTTCTAGCACGCCAGCGGCTTCATCCCATGAGAACAGTACTTCAGAAACCGTCTACTGATAACTGTAAAACTAAAATATTCCTATCAAGACTGTCCTACTTAAGCCACCTAATCCAATGCGTCGAATTCACCACAATAATAAAAAAAAACCCTGGAAATTTGTAACTTTTGCTTTAACTTGAAAAATTAATAAAGCTATAAGTATCTGACTTTGCAGGTCAATTGGTTTGATAAGTCGTGGATTCTACTCTCGGCCGGACAGTTATGTTTGTGACAGACGTATTTTTAGCCATATTACATGTTTGTGAGGTCTTATTTGTCCGATTTGTGCAATTCACGGGGTGATTCCACCGGGACGTATACAAGCAAACTTCAATTGATTTCATCAATGGTGCCCCCAGGGACAAACATAAGAAAACTGGCGACCGGAATGAGCTTCTATTATTTGTGTTATAATATACTTACTAACTACTTACTATGTAGGTATAAGTTATACTTATAATTATTATAAATGCTTTTAGATTTTTTTTAATGATTATATTATTCTAAGCTATATTTATGTACTAGTAATCCGCCTTCGTTTCGCTTCAGAAAAATACTTAGAAATAGCACAAATATTAAAAATATTTGAAGATTAACTACGCAGTTTTCGAATAGGTTTTAGCAGTTCGCTACATTTAATTGTTAAAAAATAAATAAAATTAATTTAAATTAATAATTAAAATTAAATTAAATTGCCGTGTCGTAAATTACCATGACGCATTGTAAGGCAACTTATTGTTGCACGTCCTATCCGTATATATTGTTACGTGGGAAGTACACGTTAAGTCGACAGTGACAAACTCGCACGGGGTGTCCTGCTGACTGGCGATCTGTTACAGGCGGTGCTCTTATGGGCACGTACCATGTAACTTTCTTTTTATTGCGTGCATTTCGCTCTGAGTTTAGAAGTCACGAGATTTATTACACATGATAATTGTTTAGTATGCAAATGAGGCCCTTTCCCCACCTGATCGCACCGTCGATGGTGGATTGTGGTCCCAGCTATATTG
Organism: Megathymus violae; assembly: GCA_003671415.1. Classification (NCBI taxonomy): domain Eukaryota; kingdom Metazoa; phylum Arthropoda; class Insecta; order Lepidoptera; family Hesperiidae; genus Megathymus; species Megathymus violae. Next base: position 1,889,340 of record PDGT01000016.1, on the reverse strand, counting down.
TCCAGATATAATAACTAACCTTCGTCTCGCAGCTCCAAATGACTAGTCAATTTAAGTTAAATAGATTTTTTGATTCTAATTTCCTTGCTCCAAATGATTTTATAATGAGTAAAACGCTTTGCTTCGAGAAACTAACGTTCAGAAATAGTAACCGTACTCGAACCATTATTAATAGTTTTATCAAGTGTTTCATAATTTTTTTATGTTTACCATAATTGCATGAAAATCCATATAGTCGTTTTTGATTACTGCATTGAGACAGACTGACAGAGATTTTGTTTTATAGTATTATATGTATAATATGTCTTGAGGCAGTGGACCGTATTTGCTGGTGCTGGGCTCAATGAAACAAAGGTGAAAGTTTCTGAGTACAGCAATTCTATTGCATATATAGAGAAAACATTAAAAATTAATCAAAAAACAACGCGAACACACGAATGAACGAATAGAAAGAAAGAAATGGTGCCATACTTCCAATGAACAAAGTATTAATGTTGGGCATGCCAACACTATCTTTGTATATCCAATGGATCAAAATTATGAAGTTGTCGTCTGAACAGATACATAAGTAGAAACACATGCCTGTTGTTGTCACAGTTCATATCAAAGCTTCTTCTCGGTTTATTCAATCATAGAAAGAGTCGAAGAAAATTATGGAAGATAGTTGGAACTCTTAGCTGGCATTGAAATTGAATCGAACCCTAGTTTTTTATATTACTGGTGTTATCATAGAAAGAACTATCTACACTGACATTATAAAGAAAGAGAGTGAATTTTGTGAGTTTCTATGTATACAGGGGACAATCTCCGGAACTGCGGCACTTATTTAAAACCTTTTACCATTTAAAAGGTACTTTATGTCGGATGAACAAAGGCTACATGACATGCCACTGTTCAACACGAATGAAGTCGAAACAAGCCGCTAGTTTACAATATACATGATAATAAAATTTAAACACATATCTTTGTAGTAACAAAGTTGACTGTTTATTATTTCGATTGCAAAAAATTACAAAGTCCTTTTTACAGTAACTTCTGAATCTATGTTAGGATAATCTCAGCTTTGTTTGCGGCCTGTCTGGGTCGGACGTGAGAAATTTGCGGTGGGGATCAATTCTCGCTCGAAATCTTATTACCTCCTATATGACTGTTTCTGCAAAGTCGGATGACATTATATTTGTTGTCACTTTGTGATTTATTATTGAACCGTCGTATAAAGTACAAAAGTATTTAGAATATACTTTTAACTTATAATATTAGTACGGTGAAAGCTGTGACTTCGTCAATAAGAAGCTGGAAGTTTGTTATTTTACTTATTATAAGTCAACGCTTAATTACTGCCACCGGACGGTTAGTGGCAATGTAGCCTAAGATGGTAAAGTTTATTAACCTAGAAAAATCTTATTTACTCTTGGTCTGAAGTTATTCACACTGTAATGGCATGGATACACCCATGTGTTCCACTGCGACCATTCCAATCCTTCGCGGTACGCATAACAAATGATGAAATAAAACGCGTCGTCCGTACTGGAGAGATGTTAACGATGAAAGGATGGATGGTCCCTGTGTGTCGAGTCGTTCTATTGTGGCAAGTGGATAGGGGAATCAGATCATGTAACTCCTGTGCACACTTTCCAAAATATACCCTATAGAACACTGAGGGGTTGGCTACTCTGCGCCTGTGTTCGACGCTCCGAAAGTTGATCTGACCGTACTCGGTGTCACCAATAAGGCTCTTTGCACGCCTGTACTTTCAGTCCAATGCTGACAAGTGACACCAGCCGAAATTTAATAGCAGTACTCAACACACGGACAAACCTGTCCTTTATGTAACATTAAAAGTTTTTCCAGTGTGAAGTATCGCCGCAACTTCACTATGATGCTTACCTTCCTTACAGTTACTTTAGAGTGCCTGAAGTCTGAGATTTACACGCTCAACCATAGTCTTTAAGTCGAAGTTTTTTTAACCTTACTGGTCTGAATGCTCGTCAAGTAGCTCTCCACAGCTGTGCTATCGTCTGCAGACCCATAGATATTAGGTAAAAGCAGATCAAATGTTATGAAATGATCTCCAAGCGCCGTTATGCATTTTAAATCTCTGCTGTCGACATGGTCCAGCGATGTCAATGTTCAAGCGGTATAAACGCTCTTATCACTCGATTTAGCTACTATCTCCCCAATTGATTCGTTATAAATCGTCGTGATGTACCTACAGAAAAGCCTGCAGTAGCTGTAGTTCTTAACTTCTACGTAATATTAAATTAGGTCTATAGCTTTTTGACCGTTATAACTTAAAAATTCACAGATTTTCATGCAACATTTAGCAATGAATTCACAAGGAAAGTTTAAGTATCTAATATACGAGTCCAAACTATTTGATGGTAAGTGGTTACCACCGCCCATAGAGGTCCGCAACTAATGCATCACCGACACCCTGTTGGCCCTAAAACTACATTCATAAAATGCCCGAAAGACTAGCAATACTTGTTACTGCGTATGCGTAAATCTGCAATACAATTTGTGAATTTAAGAATTTTCTCATAGCGAAGTGATAGCGGGTTACAAGTTATATTACGGGCATGTTATATATTACGGTTGATATAAACAATAATTAATAAAATAACTGATACAACAGACGGACTCAATACCTTATTAATGGCAATCAATTCTAACCTCGAATTTAACTCATGTCGGCTGTTGGAAGGCAACTTTATCAATGGCATTTCTACCAGTAAACAAACGATTACTATACCCATTGTTTCGAACGATGTCTAATGGCGAAGCGAGAATTCCCCCATGAAGTCACGGCCGAGCAAGGCCACTCTCATGTCGGCTGTTCGAAAACAACTTTATCAATGACATTTCTACCGGTAAACAAACGATTACTATACCCATGGTTTCGAAAGATGTTTAATGGCGAAGCGAGAATTCCCCCATGATGTCACGGCCGAGCAAGGCCACTCTCATGTCGGCTATTCGAAAGCAACTTTATCAATGGCATTTCTACCGGTAAACAAACGATTACTATACCCATGATTTGGAACGATGTCTAATGGCGAAGTGAGAATTGCCCCCATGAAGTCACGGCCGAGCAAGGCCACCGGGGCGGCGGCGGCAGCGGCGCCGACGGCCGTTACACAAAGACGCCGTGCACACCGAGACGGAAACCGAGACCGAGACGATGTTGCCGAAAAAACCACACCATGACGGTTACTGGTCGATCGGACGACACCGGTTTGAACCAACTACAACGGTCGCGAGGATTTTTAAATATTACTACAATATGCCAATAACAAATTCGTCAGCAAAAACTAACAAACCTCATCCAGAGCGTTTTTATTATATGAGAATAGGATGCCTCGATGCACATGCAAAGCTGTAACTCCAATCCAATCCAACTGATTTGCACGTCAGTTTCCAATCGATTCGTTAAGTTTTGAATAGTGAAAACCCCTTAAAAATCGTTTGAGTGAGGTTTGCGCGATGCTTGACCTTTAATTTCGTAAAGAACTTATTTGAATAAGTTGACACAAACCAGTTACCAGTTTATGATAGTTATTATTACATGTATAGTGGATGATACGGCAGATGTGTTATAGCGAAACCGCCGGATACAGTTACTTGGAGCATAAAATACCCGAACTTAATCTAGTCCAGAAAACGGGCTCTTACCCTGCAACATCCACAGCAAAAAATAAAATTAAGACTTCGAAGGTCGATGAACCCACGATACAAATTATATTAAACAGGTACCCACCTGTTCATCGGCCAAAACGTGGTATGAAGTGTAGCGAGTCGAGCGAGTCATCTCCCGTGACGCCCGGCGATATAAAGTTACCGAATCGTAGATAAGGTCTTCATTAGCGCGATATTTTTGATGCCACCTATTTATTCGTTCACTCGAAAGTATCCGATCGGCGAACGTTACAGTGATAACCATAAATAGTGAAAAAATATTCCAAAAATATTTTTATACTTACAATAGTCAAACTACGCCATCGGCTCAGTAAACAAACCCTGCTGTGCAATTTGAAATCGGCACTATTTTAACAAATATGTATATCGATCGCGTGTAGTCTCCATTACCTGACACCATAAAAGGGCGATTTATGTTCGATTAACCGCGAGGGTCATCTGTTGCTTACACCCCTAATAATTTAGGCTCAAAGATCGAATGTTTCCTAATATCTATGATCAGTTCGTTATTATTACTTGTGTCGATATCAAAGACATTTAATAATTTTAGGGACACAGGAGACAAAGCCAACAAACAGATCATCCAAACATTATGTGCCCCTGGTAATAAATTTACTTAGATTGGATAAACTTTGTTCATATCACATGCAGCAGTCCTGCGAAACTCCGTTTAAAAAACAGATCACTGCTATTAGGCACTATAGTTAATTTGAGTATGTATTTTTATTTGCCCAATAATAAGAATTGCTATGTTACATCAGTTATTCTATTTTTTACAAATCTAGAAGGCGGTGCTGAGTACTGAGGAGGCAGTTTCTATATGGAAATTTTTGTAATGTTCTTTCTCTCTATAACTCGAAATTTTTACATCTGACCTGGATGCCAAAAATAAGATTTTTTAAACAATGCTTTTTCTTTTATTCAATTTTATAGAATATTTAAAAGCAACAAAAAACTTCTTCTTCACGTGCCATCTCCATCAAGGAGATCAGAGACCATGTGTCGATACGTCGCTTTATCAGCAGTCATATGAACCAGCTTCAACAGCTTGGCCGTATCGGGGAGGCTTAGAATATGGATTATATTATCAGTATTATTATTAACTCATTAATATTATTACTGGTATTATTATCTTTCCGTCCTCCTGCTTGAGTAAGTCGCCAAACGGCTCGTATTGTCGGCCGGCTGGGGGCTTGAGAGCCAGTACCTTCTTTCTAACCTTCTTCTCATTTCCTGGCGGACAAAGCTAATGCTTTGTCATCACTAATGTGATACCTTCGGTCTTGCTGATGTCCATGGGCGACGGTGACCACTTACCATCGTCATCATCAGGTGGCTCGTCTGCTCGTTTGTCGGCTATTAACATAAAAAAGCTTATCTGTGCTTTTAACCCTTACCTAGTCCCTTATTTTTCCATTCCATGAGATTCTTCTTCTACCCGAACCTCTACTTCCTTTAATTTGGCTTCAATTATTAATTTTAATAGATTATATTTATTGTTCCTGTATACACATCCAAGATAGGCTACTTTTCTTTCCTTAACGGTTTTCACAATTTCCAAATCTTTATTCACTATTTTTAAAACTTTGACATTCGATATTCTAACTGTCCATTTAATTTACGTATTCTCCTCTAAATCCACATTTCAAAAGCCCTTAGTTTATCAATTAACTTCTGTTTCGACAAAACATTACCTGACAAGTATTCGTGAATTAAATTCTATAACTTCTTTGTAACGTAACGCTGCTTAAACAGTGATGGTATTAAACTAAACGGAATAGTCAAAATGAATACATCGGCTTTTTTGCCTTAAAAAGTAAAAGAACTGGCTTATAAACCCGAAGGAGCTATAATAGCCACTACACAGCGAAGGAGCCGAGGAAACTAAAAAGGATAATAAAATTCGATAATTCTAGACAGCCGCACTAAAGCGCAGGAGGAATTCGTATTCATCCGGCGTCCACTTTCACAAAATAAACTGCAATTGTATCTCGCATACAATGGCGGCGACATCCTAGTGCGTAGGCTGGCGAGCTGACTCACTGAGATCTAAACCTAAGGCTGCGGTTATAGAATGCTAAGCACGAGGATCAGCGATTTTTTATCAGCTTTACTAAGAAGTGGAAATTTACCCGAATGAGAATTAAATTAAACTTGAGGGTTCAAACGATATTAACATTTACCACTGATTCCAAAACAGTTAAATTCTTTTGACGTTATTAATATACCTAAACATTTTAATGGATACTAAAATATTATTATTACAAAAGCTGCACAGATTTAGTTAAAGTATATAGGTGAACATTTGTGAGAACAGAAAATTTGTGAGTCTTGAGAAAATGAATTAACAATTATTTCTAGTGTAATTGCTATTTAAGGACGTAAGAATCAAGCTTCCCGAAGCGATGCTACGGCGGTTACTAGTAAATTACAGCCCTTTTTTTATTGCTCCAAGCAATGCACCGCGAATAGCTCCGTGTTTCTCTAAACGAAGTCTAAGATTTAAACCTAAGACATGCGTTCCAATTTGAAATGTGTGGGCGCACTTTAATTAATTACGGAAAGTTCTCGTTCGAGGAAAGTTGTACGGACAGAAATCCTTGCGTTACGAAACCTAGATTTGTTAATAATGTTTCAGGTACAAATACATAAAAAGTATTAAACAGATGCATCCGTACACAGCGGAATGTGCATTTTTACGTTCATTCAAATGCCGTCATCACATTTTTACTTTTAATCTTAAGAACAATTTTTTTCGTACATTCAAGGTATTAAGTGACTACAAATTATCATAGCAAAGGTAAGTCAAAACTCATGATACAACTCATTGTGTTAGAAACACACAGCTTCTGGCATCGCTTCAAGCCAAATCTGTACCAGAAACCTAGTTTAAATCAAAGGATATCCTTAAGTTGTTGTTTATACCGCAAATATACGTGCTCCATAATAAACCCATTCTATATGTTAATTAAGTACTTTCTAGAGTTACCAACGTCATAGTTCACGTTACGTAAACCATAATTTGGAAGAAATCAGTCCTTTAATTAGCTAAAAAGCTTAAATAACCTGGTTAATAGAACGGTGAGAACTTATAATCAGGAGCGCAAAACATCAATTACAACGTTTATCATGTCGTTTGCCCTACTCGGAGCCGTGTTGCGTAGTTTTTTCCGATCAGCTACCAATTATGGCAACCATAAAATAGCCTATAATTACATTCTAGGTTAGATTGCGCGCCGCCATCTTCAATTTCATATTAAAATATATCAACTCGAAGGCAATATTAGTAAAACTAGTCGGTCCACAGATCCGGTTATGTTCAGACACGAAAGGCGACACCCAAAACATTTAGATCGGACACAATTTTAATCTCTACACTGCAGGAATACAAGGTAGAATGAGAATACGATTACTGATCAGTCTGAAAATACCTTTGTTAGAGAACGTACTATGGCCGATCTATTACTTGGCACGCTTAGGCGGCACTCAGCGAAACGTATAGGTAATATTTTTAAACTATCCCTAACCCACTCGAGCCTTACTTTGGACGAAAATCTAAATGGCATCAGCAAAATAATGTTTATTATAATAGAAAATATTATCGACCCGACCTCGTTTTATTTTGTGTGACGTGTAAAATGCTTACATGAAAATGATTTCATTGCATAGTAGGGATTTTTTTTATTTATAAATTAAACATACATACAAACAGATCTGATGGTACTGATCACCACCATCCATAGTCATTCGTAACACTAAGCGGTCCAACGTGTTGCAGACTTAGAAGGGATAGTTAATAGATGTGATGCAAGTAATTTTTTTTCTCTTTTTAAATGTTACTTTTTCAAAGTCAGCCTTTTAAAATCCCAAAAAAAAATTGTAATCAAACTTAATGCTTTCGTAAAAAAATGCCTAAAAATGTATATATTTTTTTTTGTTTTCCTATGGTTCTCATCTAACCAACCTAGATTTTAAATTACCTTGTTTTACAGTACCCATAATATTTTTCATTTAATAAAGTTAAAAATAATTACGTGTTTATATATATTATTGTCTGTTCAAAATTTCATTTTTGTTTAACCTTCCGAGGGACGGGCGGCAGATAATCATTAATCCCACCGGGCAATTAACAGATATTAAAATTATCGTGCACACATCGAACAAACTTACTACAATTATGCGGCATTATTTTAATTATTTCGGTTGTCCAATTTTACTCGACTTACTCCATGGCCTTCGCAACTAAATGCTTTGGGTACAGTCTTAATAATAGACTTAATAGAGTGGCTCTGGTGGGTCATATTAGGGTTAACACCTAAATTTAACAATTTACTTTTACTTGCAAGCAGAACGTACCCAAGCAATGAACCAAATTACTCTTTGAATCGTCGGTTATAAAACTAAAAACAGTTGCAATTCAACTCATCAAAAACACTTACGGTTATATGGCCTGATTTATGTTATTAAGTACATAAAGTAAATACAATGTGTTTTATTGAAACTTGTTCAATTTTAAAATTATCAATAAAAATACGAAAAAAATAATTAGTTATCTATTTAAAAAATCAAGGGACTTTTTTACTAGTTAAGTAGCATTCGACAGCTAGACAGTTTTCGTTTAAAAAAATTAAAGTGCCTTAATTTTTAAAATAGGTAGCTAAATAATTTCTTTTTTCGTATTTTTATCTATAACTTCTTGTCTAATATTCACACACACATCGCACACTTCGTTTGATGAAGCTTAAAAAAACACATTGTATAATATAGGACTTAAATACAACACTGTGTGCCTTGCAAGGCAGAACATGGCCATATACCTTTATTTAAAATGTAAAATCAATTCGGCAAATCAAGCGGCGAGAAACTCCCGAGGAATTTGTTTTTCCTACTCACAGTTACAGAACGCACTTATGGCTATAAACTGGCTTAATATTAAATTCATGTCCAAGCAGTCCTATCCTGAAAGTAATTATCAACTTTGTAATAACCTTTCCGCATAAGAATGCCTTTGACGTGAGTTTTAAATGTACAATATGGCATTTCTGTCAATTGTAATGTCAATGTAACTTTAATATAAATATTTACACATCTACCCATGAAAGAGCCACCAGTTTTGCTTAGTCTGAAATTTGGAACAATCAGTTTAGCCTTATTCCTAGTATTAATATTGTGAACATTATTCTTCCTAAGAAATCTATCAAAGTATTTTTTAACATACATAATATTATCAAAAATATATTGTGATGCTACAGTTAATATATCAATTTCTTTAGAGACATCTCTAAGGGAATCCCTAGGCCTGAGGTTATAAATGGCGCGTATTGCTCCTTTGTATAATACAAAAATCGACTTAATATTAGCAGCTGAACTCCACAACAACAGACCATAAGACATCACACTGTGAAATTATTACTGTGGTCAGAAGCAGCCCTGGCTGGCAACATTCGTCCATTATTCAGCCGTCCAGTTACATACGAAGTTAGCTTTGACCCGCAGAAACTGAGTAGCACGCTTTCTATGTAACGAGTTGCCGCCTTTGCTTTGCTTCGAGAAACAATGTTTATAAACTTACAAACAGCACCCGTACCCAAATAATTTGAATTTGAAAATTGGTCCTTTACCCGCCTGGGTACCACAACTACTAATTACCACCCTTCATCTAAAATCAACTATCAAATGTTTTTACGTGATTTGGTTGCAGTTTTTGACAACATGGGCGGCGGTGACCGCTCATCTACATCCTCGTCATTTTTTGCTTTTTATCAAGAAAAAAAATGTTTTGTGAAATTTCTTACCTTCTCATACCGCAAAGACGAACATTTTTAATATATTCAAACATTACTTAGCTTGTTTCTTACATCTCATGTTCTTCCATTATGTTTCTCGTTTCCCCAATCTCTATCATTTACTTCCTGATTTTTGTCATTAAAGTATGTTAAGAAAGTTTTTAATATTATTCTTACCTGTTTTCTTTGTTGTATTCGTATGCGCCATTGCCCTTTCTAATGTAATGTATATATCTGTATGTATTACCTTACATGATGATCTTCGAACCATATTTACGTATATAAAATAGATACAGCGATCAATAGGTGCTTTTAAAAATTGGAAGCATTAGCATTGAGACTGCTAAAGAGCGTAGACCTGAACTTCATCAATACATTCATCAGCCTGATGACATCCAGTGTTGCATATAGGTTTTCTTTGTTAACTCAGCTTATCGGTACTGAGCCGCCAACTTGAAACGACAATCCACCTTGTTATAGCGCGTCATAAAAGTTCTTTAACTACGACGTAATAATTTCACGAGAACCTTTTTTCTTTGGTTATCAATCCTACGAACTACGCCGCCCTCGAAACTACGAATAGTAACGCATCATTAAATTTATAAATACAATTTACTATATAAATATTGAACTCAATTAGACCTCCAAAATAAAGATGAAATATTCGAGATAATCTCACTAATGCGATTAAAGTATACAAATATTAAGTGTCCTTAAAAAACCTTAAATGAACATGGTTATTAACTTTTTGTATCCAACGTTCATAAGATTGTGATACAATCAGTTCGGACAAGGTGCGTACTTTAGTATGGCGTTTGGTAAGATGCCAAACGGGTCTGGGAGTCGTCGACCCCGGTGAATTAGATTACTTGTTATAAATTATACTTGAGCTTTACTCGGTCTAAATTTCGATGTGAGGGCCTCACAGTGTCGGTATAAATTTTCATCTACTGCTGCGGGTAATATTGAGATTAATATGTTATTATTTACTCTTAATGGAACGCAAACGTAATTGCGCGCAACGAAACATTAATTTCAAAACAAATATACCTACTTCTGGTACAGTTGTAGCAGCTAGATTTAAGTGTGAATATTATTTTACTTCGTAGCTTTTCAATTTGTTGATGTAAAACTTGTTACATTTGTTTATTATTATTGAATCTCAATTATAGTAAAAACAAAAACGTTAAATGAATATATATCTATCTTATTTTGCTAACATTTCATTTCAAAAATTGTAGGTCGTATTGTACGTGTATTTTAATTTAATTTTTACGATAATTTAAAACTATACAATTAAAAACAATGTAATACACATTTCAATTTCGTTCATTTTACTGCTTTTTTAAATATATCATAGAATAGACACGGCATGGAAAAACAATATCTTTAATACAGTTATAGATTAGATGTAGGTATTAATTTAAAATATTCAAAATCCAAATACCATAAGAAACTTATTTTATGGTTTAGAAAATAGACACAGGGGTTTGAAAGATCGAAACCTACTTGCAAGCATTCGAAAAACCTTGATGTCTTTTTAATATCAGAATGACAGAACGACAACTCATCAGCATGCGACGCTTTCATTGAAGGGCAGCATTAAGAGGCTTTTCGACTACCTTCAATAGTTAAGACACGGATTAAAAACCCTCTTTAGGAGTAAGAGGGTCTTATGCCTTTGAATATTTACATCTTTAAAAGACAATGGATTTAAAATGAAAGATTCTACCTGCGGAAAATTGCAACGTATTTAAAATGAGTCTTCTGATTTTAATCCGATTTATAGGGCTCCCATATTTATGATTTTAGAAGCAATCATAACACCCAACTATACTTACTAAACTCTTGCTAAAGTAATTTAAATAAGTTGTAAATGATTTCAGTCATCCCTAAGTGGCGTCTAAGGTGCTCCATTCACCCTTCAGTCCAAGTCAACTTCCCCTGCCGAACAACGAGCTAGGGTATGGAAAATGGTGTTTAATGTTGAAGGTCACTGGATTATGAACCACCCAATTTAATCGCCACGGCACTCGTGCTTGATACTTGGTCGTACTTTCTACAATCAACCGCAAATAATTGTTCAGGATAACCGTCGATCGCATTGATCGCTTAAAATCAGTTCACCCGTCTGATCGATTCGTCAGCTATTTTACGACTGTTGACAAAAAAAATGTATTTCTTTTTAAATATGAGGCGTATCCACTGTTCAATCGTATCGTTTTAGCCGTATTGGGGCGGCTTAGAATACTCCCCCCAATCCCATGCTGGCAGAACAGGTCGTAAGAGGCGACAGAAGCCTGCCGGCTTGGTGGTAGGGCTTCGCGTATGGATTGTATTATCAGTATTATTATTAAGTCATTGATAGTATCTTTCCGTGAAGCTTTCCTGGTTAGCTACCACCCTCCTGCTTGAGTCAGCCGCGAAACGATTCATCGTGTTCCGGCTGGGAGCTTGAGAACCAGTACCTTCTTTCTTACCTTCGTCTCATTTCCTGGCCATCAACGCATCAGTGATACCTTTAGTCTTGCTCATGTCCATGGGCGACGGTAACCACTTACCATCAAGTGGCTCGTCTACTCGTTTGTCAGCTATTAACATAAAAAAAATCACCGTTCAGTCTGGATACACTACTTTCCTAAGACGTTCAGGAATACTTACTACATCGAAAGATTGTGAAACATTAATCATAGGTTTACTTTTTGTAAGATAAACGTTAGCTGACGGGTTATGGAAACAGTCTGTTTGTCTAAGGAAATCTGATTTTCACCTTAATCACAAAAATGCCCATACAGAACTACATCATAACAAAAAGATCCATACTGTCAAATCAGCGTCACAAGCCATAACTTATTTATTATATATCCATAACTGATTTATTATTATATAATTTATTATTCCCATAAAATAAATCTGGTGCTGCGTAATAAAGGAAAATGTTTTGTTAAGAGATTAAATAATGCTTACGGAAGATTTTTTAAGATATTGTAATAAATAAATATGTTTGTAATTTTGAAGGACTCTTAAAACCGGCGCCTAGAAGTGTAAAATGGGATAAACATTAAGTACCCAATAAAAATTAATAGCGTTTGTAAACGTAACGGAGTTGAATTTTAACCGTTTTAATTACTGATCCCAGGTAAATAAATAAAATATATTAGTCAACATCTTCTTGAGAGCGGTGAAATATGGACAATGGATATGGTTTTTGTCTTGCTCATATTGTATACGACACTCATTGTAAATAGTTCCACATTTGAAGTCAGGTCTTCTCTCAGAATGTAGGCGGTTAAGGCGGCAGTTGGCTAAATCCGGATGGGGTACTGTACTTAGTACATTCAATTATAACATGCATTCAATAATAAGCGGTTATATCCCGATAGCTGGCGTTACACGTTAATAATAAACCGAGAAACCAACGCGGAGCAGAGTCGGATAGGTGACCGCAGGTGGCCAAAATTTCTGCAATCAATACTTTTTTACAAAACAATATAAATAATAATTCGGAAGTACGGAAGCACAAAACGTGGAAACGCTTTTGAAGACACATGAAGCTATATAGAACCCGGTTATCATTATCAGTCGAGAACTTAGCAACGTCGGAGACCTTCAGACTGCAAAAGAACTTTCCGAACATAAGCTACGAATCCTTCCAGTTTACCGCACTGGAGCAACGTACGTGAGTTCGCTGCACGCAATTACGATGAGAAACCGATCTTTGAAGTCAGGCAGTTATAATAACGCAATCACATTCACGACGTGTACAAAGGGTCTTTCGAAATGGAACGTCGATTCGTGCGTCATGCTCGTGACCCAGTGTCTGTACGTTGGCGCTCCTTTCTAAACAGGAGTACTGTTATTTGGATAAACGGAGACAATTAAAACCCCCGTAATGATAAATAAACGTGATATTTCAGCCGGGAATCTAGTTGTTTCAAGCTACTGAATCAAACAGGAGTTACCGAATTGCAATAGGACTTTAGTTCTATAGTCTTATTTGAACTGGGTTAATCCTGATTACTTAGATGAATCGCCGATTGGGGTCTAACTTCGATTAAGCCTTTAGTCTTATCTGTTTGATTATAAAAGGTGTAAGCATCAGCATAGACTTCGCCTAAGATTGCTGCAGTGAGCAACAATCGAGTAGATTGCATGCCCGTCTGAAACTAAATCGAATAAATTTTTTACTTCTAGTGTCTATTTATTTAAAGCATTGATAATATAGTTATTTTCTTTAAATATGGAACCGGAACAATTTTTTATTTGATTTTTCTATTTATTTGAACGCTTAAAAACTACGCCTTCCCTAACACTGTATTTATGATAATAAAGTGTGTCCATTACAATGATAATAAACCAGATTAACGGAAGTTAATACATACACTCTATGTCACATGCTGGAGCCAAGCCCCTACGAAAAAACATGCTTCTTCTGCAATAAATACAATAATACAATAAATTTTTCGTAGCAACGTCTGTCGTGCGACGGGAAAAACCACATGCTTTATGTTCTGTATCAAGATGATGTTAGAATGCCAAAACATCTATAAATAAGTGTGTAATATTTTGATAATTTAACATGTTGGTGAAAATTAAGTTTAAAAATTTACCTTATATAAAACGTGTAATAATGGTTTCAAGGTTTGCCGGGACGTATTTTGAGACTGTATTAAAATGACAGTAGGAATTAAAAAATAATAAATTTAGGGCCTCGATTGTAAGCAAGCGAGATGAGAGCATATAAATATTATAAACGTATACTTTGACTCCACACATAAAAATAACATTTAATAGAAAAACCTGTACAAGCAAATATTCAAACAGTCTCCCATGCGAGGGAGCATGGGAGGCTCGGGGTGGAAACTGATGTACTCCGATTTTTAAATTGAGCAAATAAATAACAAATTTATGATCACTTGGTTCAATGTAAATACATCGTGAGCGAACTTGCGTATCCAATGGTCTCCGTAATGTACTCAAAGTTCTGGTAAGGATAAAGAGTCTGCCAATCTGCACTTGGACTATGGTCCCCCCCCCCACGTCCCTCACCACCCCAGAGAGGGTTTGAGCTCAGTAGTAGGAAAATTATGGTTTGGTATGATTACTAAAACCCATGAATAAATCCATTTAAAATAATACCAACGCCAGTTGGCAGCTGAAGATCCAAACCGATTTATTGAATTCAGAAGAAAAATACATCTACCAACCGTAACTCATTAAAGAAATATTACCCCTCGTAAAAGTGTGGTCACGACTTTACAGAGTAAAGGCTAAGATTCTTTATTATCTCATTTACTACTAACGTAGAGGTGCTGTAAGAAGGCAAGAATTTTTTAAGTGTATTTTTTTTGCAACGTTTTCATTCCTCTGGGATCCTTTGCTATCGGGGAAGAAATCTTCAAGAGAACCTTCTATGGAAGAAATTCCGGGTCGTGAGATTTCTGTCCACTAAATCCTCCTTAGCAGCCGTCCGACTCGCAAGCTGAAACGCAGAGATATAGCTGATGTGACCTGCACATTATCTACTGCATTCTTCCCGGCAGGTCGCTAGACGTCCACTCGTTTTCCCTCGCGATTGGACACAGCACACGGCTAACATTAACCGGCTCTAACCGAATTTAAGTCACATGCTTTGTTCTCACGTAAGGCCGTTGACCTTGCCGTTTTTGTCTCTATAAGCAATCTTTTTATTATCCTGTAACGTCGGATCAGATGTTCTGAGATTTCATCATCATTCTTGTACGGTCATATCTGATCACGTCTCGTGTCTACATTATAATGTGACAGTAACGAGTGAGTATTCGTTCAAAGGTCAAGATCTTATGAAGTCTTATACCTACGTGTCTACGTTACACATGAAACAGGATGTTTAGTGCAATAATATGTAAATGAGTAAACACGGGTAACGTGCAGTTACCACTATCACTTATTAGTAATATTACCATTTTGCTGTTGTATTCGGTTAACAACAAAGTTGTGAATTGTTTAATAGATTTAGAAACATTACAATCAAAATTTATCAAACGTCTTCATGACAATCCTTAGAATTGAAATGGATCTATGTACACATAATTACTTGATCTATTTATTACAATAAATTGATGACGAAGTAAGTTACTTATAAAACAAAGTAGGACAAAAGAAGATTTTTGTTTTTTTTTCAAAAATAACATGTCTAAACAGCGCCATCTGTATAAACTATGATACCGATTGTGCAAAAGCTGTAACTGCACGGTAATTTACGACGTCCGAAGAACACGAAGCAGTAACTCAGGCCTGGACAATACGCGTCAGATTATAATCTTCGGTGAGTACCTGTATATAATGTTATAATGTCCATAAGGATTGCTCCGGACTCTCGCTACATACTCAATGAAAACAAAATAAAAAATATTTTACAGTAAATACAATTCGGTACAGACATAAGGGCTTATTGTTTAGTATATATAATACGGTTGCTAAAGTATATATAGTCGTATGGGGACGGCCTAGAATACTCCCCCCAATCCCATGCTGCCAGAACAGTGTGTCGTAAGGGGTGACAGAAGCCAGCCTGCTTGGTGGTAGGGCTTTGTGTAAGGATTATATCATCAGTATTATTATTAAGTCATTAATATTATTACTGGTATTATTATCTTTCCGTGAAGCCTGCCTGGCTAGCTACCACCCTCCTCCTTGAGTCAGCCGCCAAGCAATTCGTCGTGTTCCGGCTGGGGGCTTGAGAGCCAGTATTTTCTTTCTTACCTTCTTCTCATTTCCTGGCCGACAACGCATCAGTGATACCTTTGGTCTTGCCACGTCGATGGGCGACAGTGACCACTTACCATCGATGGCTCGTCTGCTCGTTTGTCGGCTATTAACATAAAAAAGGACAGTTTCTATAACATTGCTTACATGTGTGTCAACCGTGCTGGAAACTAGTGTCACGAAACGAAACGTCATTACAATCACGGCAATACTATCCATCCCATAAATATATTAAACAAACACTTATTAGAAAGTTTTTTAACTAATTATTCACTTTCCATTGCTTTTTAATAACAAATGGAGTTAATGTTAAAGGTGATATATAACTTCTATCAGTGTGTAGGCCAATGAGAGAATTTACCCACAAATTTTGTACACATTTCACATCGTACTGGGCTATTTTGTTGCAGTGATATCCTAACAAGAGTATGATGCGGGCTTAATGCTTTATTTAAGCCCGCGATTACGAGGCGGTGAGATGGGGGAGTATTCGCAAAGTCGTTCGAAACTCATTCGCGTAATACCCCTACTTTCACAAATAACCTACCACCAAAGCAATCTTTAAGTCACGGTTCTAATGATGATACAGTGCGCGTGCACTGGCCATTAACTCAGTACAACAATGCTTTGTGCATAAGAATTCTTGTTATTTCACGACTTCTTGGTCAAGACCGTTAAATTTTATAGGTGTATCTAGTATGTATATTACTATTAAAATATTCCCACTCAATTAAAATGTTATTTAATTATAAATTGCAAATAGCTTCAGCATAATTATAGCACGACAACGTAGCAATATACAAGTTACGGCATTTATATAACAAAAGCGTTGAAAGAACGCTCTCTAACAGTCGGACTTGATGCCCAAAGAATTAGCAGGTAATTGTTATATTCATAACTCTCAGAACAATGGTGATAATGACTAGAAGCCTGTATCCAGCAGAATACTCTTAAATGCTTATAGATAGTCAGCAGCGATGGATCCGTGACCAATTCAAGCAATCTATTATCCAGTGTGCTGTCCGCATGAACAACGGGCTATTGTGACATAACTTTTTTAACCATTACCTTTTCATTCAAACCGGAGGTCACCTTCACAAAAGGAGGAATTAAGGTCATCGGTAACCACAACAGCCAAGTGTGGGTTGGCAGATTCCGTATTCAATTTACAAACAAAGGTGCGGTATCATGTTTGTATGTGTGACGTGGTTGTATTATCCTTATGACAATGACGTGATTACAAAAACAAATTGCAATTTGCACTAAAATGATAAATAAAAGCTGGTATGAGTATACCAGCTTACACACCTCATTATTTTGCCGTGTGTGAAAGACTTATTTTGTCTAAAAGCTTCCTAAAACACTCTGAGAATAACTGTTTGAGAATAACTTTGAACTTGTTATATCAGTTGTTGCTTGAAAGATTTATTTAAGGTAACTGAACATAATAATCATAAATAAGAAAAGTGTAAAAGTGTCTAGTGCACAGAAGTTCCTTTTATCGTTTCTTAAATTTTTAAGTTCTAATGTTAGAAACAATAATAGATAATACTTTTCATAAACGTATTGATATCAACGTGAAAATATGATTTTCAGTTTGAGGTTTAGATATTAATTTTATAGCAAAATGTGTCGCTTTTTTGTCAGTTGCATCGCGTAGATATTTTCAATCGTTTATAGTATATTCCCTGTCTATAAAAACCTGTCAAAAGCAAGTGAATCCGGTTCGACTTAGATTACTTTTTTTTTTGTTAAAAAATTTCACTTTGACTGAACTATTTGAAATCTATGCGATAATTAAAGACAATTATTAAATTATAATGATTTTCAGCAATGATTTATTTTACAGCGCAGGACCGATCGTTGTGGAGATCCTTGGGGGAGGCCTATGCCCAGCAGTGGGCGGTGTCCGGCTGAGATGATGATGATGATGAATGATTTTCAGAAATAGAAAAGAACAATAATTATAAGTTAAATTTCTTCACTAGCAATTACTAACCAGTGTTTGATAAAAATATTGTCAATTGCTTATTACCTACACAATCCGTTGAAGTTTAATATATTCACTTTTTAAAAATAAATATCATAAGATTGAAAAATAATCCCCCACTGCATTGCTTTATCCGCTATCTGCGAACAGGGCTGCTCGTCTGGAGGCTTATCTCTGGGAGAAAGCTGTTCGTTCTGCCGTATTGAAGCAGAAATAAATGGCTATACAGATTTTACTGTCTATCTTTGTAGAGTCAGCCAGTAATTTTTAAACTACCGTGAAAGCAAAACTTACACCACTAAATTGTAGTTTTTCTAAAACGTGAAGTCTAAGATGCAAAATTCATATGACCCAACTGAATTTACGTCAACATTTATAAGATAACATTTTAGTAATACACTTATTAGATAAAAGGTCTGTATTAATTAATCACTGACTTATAGAGTTTTATGCTCACTAACTCCGTGCAAGTTAACCCATTAAAAATGTACAAATTGCACAAATTCGCTTACATCTCTATCAAGCCGTGTAATTAAATCGTCGTCTCTTCGTAGAAAAGAGCTTTTGTAAGGGAAATGCAATGCAATGCAAAATCATTCTATGACGTCACTTATCTTCAACTTTGAATGTGATTGGACTAACAACAAAAACAATAACAATAACAGTATTAATAATAATGTCAAACATAATTAACCGAATGTAACATAAGTTATTTGTAACATAATACAATCGCCAGTAAAACGCAACAAAATAATTACAATGGAATCTCCAGTAGACCCATAAAGGGAACTAACTATACACTTTCTATCAGTCAACAAAAGAGCCATCGCAATATTCTCGGTGGGAGGTAGGTTATTTATCATCAGGAGATAAGGTGTCCAGCAGAGGGTCATAAAATAGATGAATGGGAAACTTAAATCGAAATGAATATTACAATAATCTAAACTTGAGATCCATTAGCTTTGCCGTTCATATAACAATATATAATGTGAGGATTGGTACAGGCTCAGTGTGCGATGCGTGTGCCAATAGGGTTGTAAAAGAGGCAGAAATTAATGTTTTTGTAATATTTTGTTATTCTATAAGTACAGTACAACTCTTTAATTAATCTGTTACGGATTCCGCACACCAACACGAAGACATTCAAAATATAAAAAAAAACTAAAAATTCCAAAAGTCATTAAGTAAAGAAAGTAGACTCCCTAGATATAAGTTTTACCTTATTCTATGAATAGAACCAGCTGTAGTACAGTCACTGAAACTTCATAATTTTAGTTATGTTTTAAATGTACTCGTACCTTATTACTTTTTTGGTTCTTGTGTTAATAAACTCGCAGATTCGTTTGAAGTGTCATTAAAATTTATAAACTTATTTTATATATACGTTTCATTATAAGGAAGATAAAATGATTATGTTAATATATAGTCCGATGCATGATTTTCAAGAATTACAATTAAAATTTTATTAGTAACAATATGCAGAAATTTGTTAAATATCAATTTTTTTATATTTGACACACTTAAATACAATTTTACATACTTCTGCAGACTTTACAGAGCTACGTTAAAATTGTTAACCAATAAAGAAAACCAATAGGTATTAAATCATTGTATTGAAGAACATATAATTCACTTCTGAATTATACCAAGTTTTCCACATTATTCCGCAATTTATTATAACTATAAAATATGTATTTTAAAAAAGAACATTACCACCTACGCAGTGGGTGTGCGGTCTACATAGATCGTTTAATTAAATTCGATGCATGAAGCATATCGCCATGTAAAAACAAACAAGTCGATTTGACCCTTGCACCTACATCGTAATCGCCGACATTGTCTCTAAGTGTATCATTATCAATTTGAACCGCCCGAAGGATCACCCGTACCGAATACAGAGTAATTACGTTTAAACTAAAATTCCTGAAAATGTTATAGAATTACAGACAAAAAAATATCTTTGGCAACTATCCAGAATCATGTATAAGCCCACCAGGGTCTCACTTGAGAATTGGGCTCGACCCGGCAGGATTTTAAAAGTACTCTCAGTTCGTATTACTTGCAAGTCACGGTACTTAGTTCTCCCTCAAGCGTCCCAAAAACAGTAGAAGCGCTGATAATCTACAAACCATGATCGAGACATCACACGGGGCATAAACATAAAATTATCGATACGTAAGAAATCTTGGCAAATAAACCATCAGGGGTCTCTGTTTTCAGACTAACCTATGCCGTCAACTAGTTTATTATTTCTACTTACTATGATTACCGATCTCGTAGAATCGGCTTTCGAACAATAAAGTTTTGTAGGCAACATCGAGAAACTGGTTACATTCTCATTTCAGACAGGGTATTTTAGAACAGAATTTAATTAAACCTCCAGTAGAAACCTTTCACGATTATGGCGCGTATAACGACACGCCACTGTGGCTGATGGCACAGCATATAAAATTTAATAATGGTAGAAAATTGGACAGAGAAACATTTTGCTTTTCATACTGAACATATATATAAACCACTTGTACGATACGGAAAATTTCTATAATTATTTTCTTTAATTGGCAACTCAACCTTGCTTCGGTTTATTTATTAAATTCTCAGGAAAAGTTACCACTGATAGTAATAAAACGTGAAATAGAATACCAATGAAACGATTTCACTGGTAGTCAATGATATGAAAATGAAACAAAATAAAAATTATTTATTACCGGTTATTACAAACTTCTGACACAACTTGCGCCTCAACTTATTTATCGTAGACATAATTCTGATGTATATCCCTGAAACCCTAAGACTGAGAAGCAACAAATACAATTCAGTGAATAAAAATTAACCATCCATTATACTAAACCAAAATCTTGCAGATGCTTCGGTCAATTTAAACAATGCCTCTGTATCTACAACTATGTACAAAAAACATTCGTATGAATAGCAGAGTATATTTTTAAGACTTATGGTTGATCCACACTTTTATATTAATTAGCAAACGAGCATATTAACATCCGACAGACCACCTGAAGGTCAGTCACCACCGTCCATAAACATAAAACCACAGAGTATTTGCTGTGTAAGCGATTAGGCATTACTACAAAGACAATACAGAAGATTCAAAGAAGAAGACCAAATCGCGCTCTCTTCATTCTCAAACAATGGCGGT
Organism: Megathymus violae; assembly: GCA_003671415.1. Taxonomy (NCBI): domain Eukaryota; kingdom Metazoa; phylum Arthropoda; class Insecta; order Lepidoptera; family Hesperiidae; genus Megathymus; species Megathymus violae. Next base: position 1,867,964 of record PDGT01000016.1, on the reverse strand, counting down.
TAAACTTTGTTCACTAGAGAAATATGTTTTTCTTCCCTTTCCCTTTTCTATTTCACGGGCCGCACCGTAGCTTCACTGGCTAAGGACAGCTAACATGGGTAAAGCTAAGAAAGATATAGCTAGCCAGCATGTAAATAAATGTCGTTCATTGCATCGGTCGAGAACATGACCTAAGACCCCCACCAAATACGTGTGGATGTATCGCAGGGTAGTTTAGTTGCCTCTCTCCAACTTTACGGCCTGCTAGATCTGCTACCGCCTTGGTTACACGGTTCCCATTTTGTTCTCCAGCAACACAAAACGCCGCCGCCGCCGCGCCTTCGTGGAGGAGAGGTGGAATTGTAACCAACCGTTAAGTACCTACTTGGAACGTAGCATTGACAGCTCAATGCCGATGTCACAACTTGTTTGCAACGTCTTGGAATGGGCGCGTGCCGCGTGAGCTGTGCTCCGTCCGGTGTTAACATCCCGATTACCTCTCCGAGCGAACGAATGGTGTATTATACGGACATCCGTTCACGACTGACGTACTTGGGGCCTGCATGCTACGTGTAGATCTCGCGGTGACAGCGCAAGCGTCTGCAGCCACTGCATAATTGGACTCTACGAGCGATCGTGGAGACAGGTAACTATGCCTGCAACGACATTATAGCACGCGATCTCCGAGTGCAGTTGGTTGTAGACATTGTGGTCCAGTTGATACGGTCGATATTCGACCGAGCCGACAACGGACCAAACTAAGTACTGAGGTAGATCGCATCCCTCCACGCACGTCCGCGCTAGGAATATCCGCTTCCATGGGAGTTCTTAGAATCGGACGAGTCCCTCGACAATCTGGTGGACTGCTGACTGCGATCTCTGCAAAGTTTATGGACGATAGAATTCCTTCCTAAGGACGAGGTCCGCTCCTCTACCGGGAGACATTAGTTCTTCCGAGTTTCTGCTCGGAAAAAGGTGACCTTTGAGAACCGAATATCCCACGCACCCATCCCGCAAGTGAGCGAGTGCATTCGAAGGCAATGCGTTCGTTTTAAAAAAACGTTTTCAGTTCATTCCATTATCTGAATTTAAATTATCTATCTATTTCTTTTAGGATAGAAAAAATCTGGTCTTCACCTAAATAGGCCATTAGACATTTGTACCTTTTCATTGCGCTTGCCTTCTTTAATCTATTGTATTATTGTATGTTCATACTTTATAGCTATTAGTGGCAAGTTCCGGCTTAAAGTTAACGGTACGGTTATTGAAAATGATCATTGGGAGTGTCTTGACCCGCGCTCGCTCGAATGGTCAATTCGGTCGCTTCAGATTCTTAATACTTTATGTACTCAATTTTCCATATAAATAAACCTTCATACATAAACAATAAATATACGAAAATAAAATAATAATAATAAATAAATGAAATAAACAACCAGGTTTCAAGAACTCTGATCCATTATCTTAAATGCAAACATTTTGGCCCGAGACCCTTCTTTCTTCAGAACCATATTTGCTCCTATCAACCTGACATTTTGTTCAAAGTTAAATTGCCTAAGTAATTGCCAACCAAACATCGTGGTGAAAATGAACAGGGGATAAAATGTACACTAATAAAAAATATCCCTAACAAAGTCATATTTAATTCTATGTACCTGAACATATTACTCGAATACACTACAGGACATAGTCGGTGTGACATGATCAGGGTAATTTAAACCCATAGGTAACACGTATCTGTATCTCGTATCACGTATATTCTGCCTCTATAATTAACTTAATTTTCCGTGGATCGCGTCGATTTCTAGCAGCATAAAAACTAAAAACTGACGCTAAAGTAGGAACACTATAGAACAAAACAAAACAAATGCGCCAGAATTTAGTTCGTTGGAAATCCCGCATGGCCTTGCAAAATAAATCAATACACACTAAAACACGATAAATTTACACAATAAAACTCTCCAGTGGTAGAAGACAGCATTCAGTTTATTTATATTGTTAGATCAGTGGTCCGTAATTAAGGGCATTAAGAAATTCTGAGCAAAAACCCCTATTGTGGATCAACACATGCGATACCATAATTTGTCACTGGCTAATCGACGTGTACAAGCTACTATAATTAAATTCTCTTCAAGTAATGGACGCCAATTAAGGGTACTAATTTCTCGTAAACATGCATTCCCTTAATAATTCTTCTTGATCCGTCCGACCGTCCGTCCGTTGTGGAGTGTTCGTATATACAAAACAAGTTAATATTGATGGATGATTTAAAAGATGTAACCATTAACGATCACTTGAGAATAGACGAAACGCTGATGTTTTTTTGTAATGTTTGTGTATTTGTCCACCGCTATTAGCCAGTGAAACCAATATAGGGAACTCTCGGATAACTAAATTTCCTGATGATATTTTCATAATATTAACTAAATAATGATAATCAAACCATTAGGCTTACATATCTAATTACATTGACATGTCAAAAGATCCTCCGCTTGCTTTTTCACCAGCAACACATCGGTGAAGCCTTTGCTGCTTCGAATGTCTATGGGTAGCAATGACCACTTGCTATCAGGTTGACTGCTCGCTCGTTTGGGGAGTATTGACATAATAATATATAGGTATGTTACTGCTTAAATATATTTACCCCTGTGTACGGATATGTATGATCCAAGCACATTCACAATTCCAGGAGCGCACTGTCCAAAAAGGAAGCGATGAACCAGCATCCTAATTTTCTGTTCAACTTAACTTGAATTTAACCACTAACCGAAAGTAACTGCAGCTGTTCTGTTCAGTTCTATAACACGTTGATCACACATATCTTGACTTATAAGGGTTAATTATCACTTATTAGTGCCACTGTTTAAACCGAAGTATCAGAATTGGTATTGTCCTTTTGCTTCCACCTGTTCGAATTCAAGTACGGACATAACTACTGTGGTATGCTATATTACATAGTTCCCGCTTCCTTTTAAGGATAGTTTTTAAACTTTGCTTGAGCTTATCAAGCTATTGTAAAGCGACATATATGTAATATATATTTCTGTCAGTCTATCTCCCATTGCACTCAGATACCGTCTCCTGATTAATTAAAAATTGATTAAAATGATCAGTTCAGCTAACTGAGTCAAACTATACCTACACACTATACTACAAATACGATCATATACTGATGTCTATATAAATAAACATCGAAGATAAAGATGATCAAAATACCAACAGAACATCTGTATATATAAACATATTGTCGTTGATGCGTCTCTTAGAATAGAATAGAATACTCTTTATTGTATGATAATCTCAAAAACTAAGCCTTTTAACATTACATAGACTGATTCTTGATAAACATTTAGATAATTTAATAAGTTTTTGTATAATTTGGCTGAATGTGGCGATAAATACAAATTTAGAAGGAAAACATCTCTACATTTTCCTGTCCATCATCTACCTGTGATTTCGAGTTCATTTTCTATTAAAAATAAAATTTAAGTTAACGATAATTACAAATACATAAAATAAATGCTAGGTACACTACATAAAATACAGTTTAATGTACATTCAGAGCATGGGACGTCTCTGACCTTTACAGATGTAGCTGTCTCTGAGAGCCCCGAGGACCTAATTTATTTCAATCTCTTCTGCCGTCATTGTTCACGGCCTTAAGAAAATGTATGATTCGTATATGGCTTTTAACACAAATACCTTATTTTATAGGGTCTTTGAATTGTTAAACTATTAAGTAACTATTAAGTTAATGTTTTAATATATCAGTATGACATTATTACTAATTACGGTATTGGGTATAATAAATATATTTTATATTGTATTGTATTTTATGAAGTAGCATACCGTTATGGAATGAAGTTCCAGGTTCAGTATTATCTCTTTAATACCTTTACAACATTTTAAAATTAATATAATCTACGCGTTGATGTCTTTTGTAAGAGATTAGAATAGAGAATAGTCTCTTCATGGAACATTGAAAGATAAATAGAATTTTATAAGTCAGCTTTGGAAGTGGGTCACAAAATACTGGTGTAAATTATATTTGGTTTACAGCTCTGGTGCTATAAAAAATTTCGGAAGCTGACCGAGGCTTCCTTCAGAGAATTAGTCATTAAGTCATAAATTACCAACCGCTTCCTTAACTCAGTACAAAATTTGACCACGGAATTTTCAGCCTAGTTGCCGACGCTTAACTCTCTTGATAACCTACTTGCGAATGATCCCGTGTTCAATCCCCGGGCAAAAAAGTATTATAACAGATTGTATATTACTAAATTGTGGGATTATATATACAAAGGCTGCGGAATTCATTTAACCATACTAGGTTACAAGGTTTTAAATAAATAGAATATATTATTCATTTAATTTTTGTGTGTATTAAAATAAATGGTAAAAAAATTGGTGTTTGTTAACACGCTTGTACATTATCTGTACAACTGAATAATACGCATTATTTGATTGTATTTGAAATGAAGTAGGCGAAACAAAACATCGTAAGTGAAAATTTTGCAAAGTCGAGCACTATCAGAAGTTCAATCAGTTATTGCCGTCAAATTAATAGTCGTAGATTCTAGATTTAGCCGAGTTAAGAACTTAAAAAATTTCAAACACACTACCGAAAGCCATTAACTAAATAAATTGGATCGTCATGTCTATAACTGCATTAGAGTTATTTTCTGTCTTCAGAAATTCGATCGTGTTTCATTACATGACGAAATGACATCGTTTGCACCTTAAATGGCTTTCGCTTCGATAACGAACAAATGAGGATAATTCCTACTCTTTTTATATCTTACACGATTACCTCGCTTAGATGATTACTTTAATGTTTGGTAAGCCTGTAAAATTGATATAATAAATAAATAAATAAAAATAAATAAAATAACAAATAAAAAATACCTCTCGTCAGCTTATCTGAAACAAAAGTTCCAATTTCTGAGTCACACCCATGAATGGCAGCTTCATTCTTTTGAGATACTGCCTCTCTGTATCATTAGCCGTTCAAGCTGCTCAACTTAAGAATGCTGTCCCTGATAATCTTCGAAAACCTGTTGGCAAAACAACCTTCAAAAGATGACTTTAGACTCGTGTTTTAAATTAGACATATTTTAGAGTTGCCATCATTATATCCCTTATTTTTCATATATTTATGTATCTTATATTATTATTTATTGAATGTACATATATACCGTATGGTATTATTAAACTATATATTTTATAAGTATTCATACTATATGTATATATGTATTCATATTTATTTATAGCTTGGTATTGTATATTTTTCCATCACGCATCAGCTTAGTATACCGCCATTGTTTCCTTTCTGACGTTCCAAAGGTCGGAGAGTGCTTTTAGGATTAAGTCCACCTTGTAATTTTACTATCTGTATGGCTCAAAAGTCTCAAATAAAAACCCTCGTTGCAGGCTTCGACCAACGTAAAAGACTGTATCGATTCTAATGAGATGTAGCCTAGCAGCTGCCAATAACTATTCCACAGAAGTAATTAAACTATAATTTTAAAAGCAGCACTAAAAATCGCTCGTCGAAAACTTATATGAATTTACAGCGAAATCACCATAAAATTCTCAAACCAGTACATGGTCGGTTGGTATCTGACTTCGGTAAAAATAACAAACACAATACCTGGAACGGCATCATAAAGCGTCAATAATTGCCCGCCGGGTGTTATACTGCCGCGCTGGTAAAAATCTGCGATCTATAAAGCGAACATATACAATATTGACTAATTGATTCTGATGTCTATAGCTCAACTTGATATATTCATCTAAATACAATATTATTCTTAGCCAGAAACGTTTCGCTGGTATTTTTGGTGTTAGGGATAAACACATAAAATACCTTGCTTGTTTATTTGGCAAATGACATGAAAAACCAGCTATGTTATTTAATAAGGCACATAAATTCGAAATCATTTCTCCTTTCAAACCAAAATCTTCTATTCAAAATCCTTTTTTGTTTCTACTACGATTTGAGAAAATGTTTAATCATTGAGGAGAAGTAACAGCGAAGTAAACTCCTCAGTACATCTTTTAAAACCAAATATGACAATTACAAAGTAGGTTTAACTTGCACGGCATCGGATGCGGCACTGTTATTTTAAGGCGTCCGTATAATTTATACATTCATCTATACCATTCCTTTACTTACAATCTGTGCTTTAACAGTTCGCTTAAAAGTTGCAATGGGTAAATCACTTATTAATTTGGAACCTTATTTTAAAAACGAACACCGAGCCCCATAAAATAACGCTGAAGCTTTTGAAGGCGACATGAGGACGTAACCAGATCATGCCTATTACTTATTCCACGATTGTGTATTTCACTTTTCTACGTATATATATTTTAATATTTTCGTATAGTTACTAAGTTACTATAAATATTGTTAAAACTATTGTTATAATAAAATACATGTTATTGGAATCACTCTTTGAAATCTGTTTGTTAATTTTTACAATCCCGAAATACGTTTTCATCTATTAATATTTATTGTTCTACGTATGTCTAAGAACTTTTTAAATTTGCTTCAAGTAAACTTCATAGTAGGAAAGTAAGGATAATTACCACCCTAGTTTAATTTATATGTACAGAAAGCAAGATTAAGTGCTTCACATAACGTCAACTGATTAATGATCTGAAAGGTCCGAAACAAACGAAGGCTTTTCCGAAAATAAAGTTGTGTGAAAAACAATTTATATCCTTCAGTGACAAAAGGACCATTATTCTTCATAACACAACAAAATATCCATAACTTGCAAGAATACTTACATATACAGCAAGTATTATTATTCACAAGAATATTAAAAGTAACTTTATACTATGCGAACCTAGCAAAAACAAAAAGATTTTACGACTAAATTCCTAGTATTCTTTGGTCGGCAGCAAGTCCTTGCAAATACAAACAAGAACTACCCATAGGAGTACGAGGAACATATAAACCAGGACAATAGCTGTCGAAGGTACGTCTAAAATATGTATAGTAAATATACGTACACTATTTCGGATATTACTAAATTATTAACTGTCTTGTGAGCAGGGATGTAATGGAGCTCCGTAACCGTAACCGTAACTATCGGATACTCGAAACAAAAATATATCCAAAACCTTAACCGAATCCGATAAAAAAGTTTCTAATCATTTCGGATAGAAGCAGAGTCTTAATAAAGCACCCTATGACTGGTTTACGCTTGCCGAGCCGATACATTAGCAGCGTCATTCTTATTTAGGCAGTTTTTATTATTTAATTAGATTTTTCTGTGATTATAATACCACATAATACCTAGAAACAAAACTAAACTTTGTAATAATACATTATAATTTTTTCCAACTCGTAAATCATCTAATATCCCTAAACGAAATTATCCAAAACAATCGGATAATCCGAAATAATTTTAAATCCTTAAACGTAACCGAAACCGGTAAAATATTATTCATATATCCGTGTCCATATCCAGATCCGAAATTTCATATCCATAACATCCATACTGGTGGGGTTGTAAGAACGATATGGACATTACCTTCCTAAGTGGGGTGGTAAGTAAAGTTACTTACTTCACCAACCGAGTAGTATTGGCCGTATTGGGGCGACATAGAATACTCCCCCCAATCCCATGCTGGTAGAAAAGGGTGTAGTAAGAGGCGACAGAAGCCAGCCTGCTTAGCGGTAGGGCTTCGCGTAAGGATTATATTATCGGTATTGTTATTAATAGTGGTATTCTTACCTTTGCGTGAAGCCTGCCTGGCTAGCTACCACCCTCCTGCTTGAGTTAGCCGCCAAACGACTCGTCGTGTTCCGGCTAGAAGCTTGAGAGCCAGTACATTCTTTCTTACCTTCTTCTCATTTCCTGGTCGACAACGCATCAGTGATACCTTTGGTCTTGTTGATGTCCATGGGGGACGGTGAACACTTACCATCAGGTGACTCGTCTGCTCGTTTGTCGGCAATTAACATAAAAAAAAAACTAAAGTACACAAAACGCAAAAAAAGATGACAGAAAGATGACTCGCCTGCTCTTTTGTCGGTTTTTAACATAAAAAAGAGAGTATAAATAATATGGTATTATTACGTATGTTGTGTATTTTATACATTAAAATATTATACAGGCTATAAGCCACATTGATAGTGACAGTGTTTGCCTAACGAAACATGTTGGGATCGATTCTTGATTCGATAAATTAATTAACCAGTTTTGTGCCGATGACTTATAGATTTATGCTCGAGCTGAAGCAGAACAAATTCATAGTATCGTTAATAATATAAATAATTACCAAGAGCGCATTTCAACTTTGTCATGCAAATGCGGCGTAAAATCCCAGTAAATGTCAAGCTAAAATAATACAGAATAGACCCAATAATATTCAGAATAAACGTGGGTTCTGTGATGTCGATGAAGTTTGTAGGATCTATTGTCGCGTTTTCTACGCTTTTTGAAATCTCTGCGCCTTTACTCGGGTAGTCAGTTGAGGTAACATTTTCATTTCGGTGAAACATTTCGATCGGTCACAGCTAAACTTTGTGCTCTGAATCGACTAAAATATTTCTACCTATATGATTGCGAATGTAAATGACTGTGGTACTAGTCTTTAATATAGTCATCAAGTATATAACAACTTTTCGTAATAAGTATACTTCTGATGTAAGCTTTAAATGACTGGAAATTTCTAGAGCATAGATCCGAGAATCGTTCAATCTCTGCGTCACAAACGATAATTATTTATAAATACGTCATGTACGCTCTTTATATGTATAATCGAAGCTGCCTTGCAGAGAGAACGGTTAACCAAATTCAAAAACAAACAGAATATACTAACATAATCTAGGGAAGGTAATCTTTCCTTATTCGTCCATTAAAGTTTATCGCAGACAGCGAATGGTCCATTTATTTACTTGCAAAGCTCTGCACACAAGCAGTATTTGTAAGGAGCCATTACCGACTGCAGAATTACCATAAACAAGCCACGAATTTGTATACTCCGCACTCTGTACCACCGAGTTCAAAATAACACACAGTAAAACGAATAAAATACTGGCTTATATCATAATTTAAACTTTTTATGTGTAAAACAGTCTGATATGTCAGAATCGACACCAGTGTCCTTTATTAATTTACGTAAACCCTCAAATTAAATAAAACTCAATATATTTTTATGATACCAGCACTGAATTATAAGGAAAATAATTATATAGACAAAAAAAAATTCATAATAACCTCTAGCTTTGTTACCGATACGCGGGAAGCTATGAATTATTCCACAAATAATGCTGCGAAATTCATATTTCTCAGAACTCATTAGTGAGGTGAATGCATGCTTTGTGATTTATTGTGAAAGGTATAAACAGTTTCTTATTTGATATATTTAATAGTTTTGCAACATATATTATAAAATAAAAATGACATGAGTTCTACGAGTATTTGAGCTACTTATAAATAGTAAATATGTTTATAAGTAATACACGATTTTCAGCAAAAATTTGTAATCGATAAGCTATCATAATTTCAATTAATCTATGATGCATTGTATATATACGTTATCTGTATATCACCTAAAATGATACTTCTATAAACTACTTTCATGTCTTCAAAAGGTACTCGTATCTTACTCTTTTGTGTGTATTATTGGTGGGCTCATGGCAGAACCCAACTTGTTCATCACCGAAATAGAAGAGTGACTTTTTGATATTTAGTTCCATAAATAAACCTAAAAACTTGTTATTATTAAATTAAGAAAAACGTACTTCTTAATACACAAACTTTTTCGCACTCCTTAACCGTTTTGGCCGACTTCCAACGAGAAAGTTAAAATCAGAATATTAGGACAGAGATACCATACAGTATTTTGATATCAAATGTCTCATTATTTATGAAGGCGATTATCCTAGCAACATGTCCTCTGCACGTACCATACAGAGTATAAGCAACAAAGTCAGATTATGGAGGCAATTTCAATTTCAAATGATGAGCACATTTGCCTTAACGACGCCTTGAGAAACAGATGGCGTTATATATTTTATTAAGGACCCCTGTTGGTCCTGCGAGACTCGTGATACAATATTTTAGTCCTTACATTACTAAAAATTTCTATGCTCCTTATAAAACACCATTTGAACATATATAATCCTCTGATTTCTTTCTTGTGTTGTTATATGTGTACAGCTGGCATTAAACACAAGCATTTAAAAAATGTTTAAAATTTTACAATGAACCTCAGTTAATATCGCTTAAACGTAATACAAAGTAGATCTATGTAGTTTAGACTACTGGCAGATGTATAAACTAGTAGATTGACAATACAAAAGATAAAAATAATTTTCACGCATGTTAGCACCAGATAGATTGATGATTCAAATACAAACTCACTGCGGAATTATGGCAATAATTACACGTGAAATTTATAGGGAATTAAATGTCAAATTATTTCTTATTATATATTTGCTAAATAGTTGCACGTATTAAGGAAGTAATTAGATGTATAAAATACTTATAATGTTTATCAGTTTCTTAGTATTAGTGAAAATTATTTCCCTTTTTCAATGTCCAAAGTAACTAAAACCAAACTAAACTAAGTAACTAACAATTTGATTCTGGTAAATGTAGAAAACGGACACTTGCATTTTCCTCGTGGCTAAAATATTCACACACAGCCTCATGTTTGCTGAAACAGACTACTACGCTCTGAAGTGTTCAATATTTTAGTTATTGAAATATGTTAGTTATTGAAATGGTCAAAGGTCCCCTAAGAACATTATACTTCAAACTAACATTCACCTAGAACCTTTGACGCTTCAATATTTTTTATTAACTACAAATTATTTCGGATTATCCGATCGTTTCGGATATATCCCTATGCCAAATAAGTATATAAAGTATCTGTATGCGACGTGAAAAAAGGATTATATTTTTAAGGAGCGCAAAGCACTTTAATATTTTTCATATTACATGAAATAAAACAAATTTATTCTATAAATAAATCTTCATAATCCAAATTCTCGGCAAGCCCATTTCTACGGACTTTTCACACTTAATATCTACTTAAGATATTCTTAAGATACGACAGGATTCGGTTTGGTTAAGAGTGTTTTAATAATACTCAATCCGATCTACCTCCTTGGGTCGACAATGTGTTTAATCTTCAAGCCACGACCACGGTAACTGTGGATTTAGGTAAACGTGGACCATTATAATTTTTATTATTTACTAAGCTGTATTAACAATTTCGCATTTAACTTACATAGTATGTTCTGTTAATATGAACCGTGAATGGATCAGACCAGTTCATTAATTTACCAGAGAAGGGAATTTATTTACTACCGGCACTGCCCTCGCTTCGCTTCGGAAAAACTACGTGTTACGCCAAGAAATAATAGTACCTACATTATTTTAAATTAATTTATTACTTTTTTATTTATGGACGGTTGCAATGAAACAAACTTTAAGTATTAAGTGATGCTTACTGCAATACATCAGTGAAAACCAGAACGAAATCGGTTAAGCCGTTTCTGAGATTAGCGCGAACAAACGCACAGACAAACAGACAAAAATTGTAACAACTATTGTTTTGGGTTCTATTGCGTTGCTAAAGGCTCCAGATAATATTTTTTCTCTTATATCGTTCATGTACAGAAAGCGATCAGTTAAAATTTTATTATATGTATAAATAGATAATTTTATAGCAAAATCTATTAACTTTAATTAATTTAAATAGTAAGAATATGTTTCTGAAATACCATTTTATTTTCTTGGAATTTGTGTAATTTAATTTAAGCCGTCAATGGAACATTACACATAACATAGTTCAGTGATCTACATTTCATTATTGTAACATATTGGAACGGCGACTATTTAGAAACCATAGAGCAGCGTGTCTATGCACTCAATATTATTATTATGAAGTTAACCTCGATAGGCCATGGCGGCATTATTTCTATTAATAAGGTTTTGTTAAACTTACAAATTAAACGGCTACAAATGAAAACATTATATTTTATTGTATCTGCAAGGTTAGATACACCACAATTATAGTGCCAACACCTTATTTGTTCAGTTAATAACATTGATACTGGCCACTACACACGACGCACTGAACCTACGTTGGAAAAACATAATGCTTTAATTAAAAAATAAAATAAAACAGCGAATACTAGTTGCGTTTTATTCACTATATCGACACGTATGTATAGTTATGATTAAAATACCACGAACAATTGACAATCAAATCGATGCGGCACAGCCTAATGAACCCTTACACAGCGATTGTAGTCATGATAATCGGCCAAAGAGATCTAACCAGGTCAACGACATGGTATGACGCGTTACCGGATCTCTAACAATATTCCGAGACGGAAAACGAACAAAATAATACACTCACATGACTTCCACTAAAATTATTTATATTGTTTTAATAATATTTCACTCGATTTGATAACCCTACCTACACAGCCCAGCGTCTAGACAGTGTCTTTTTAATGTCACGATCTGATGACACCCAAGGCGATGACCAATGCAAGTTTTGAGACCATAAATAAACATTATGTAAGAAACATTAAAAGTAGCATTAATATTAACATTATTTACAAAATCTCGATACTGGTTTGAAAAAAAAAACATCATACAGAATGCGTTGTAGTTAGCGTTGTTGCCGCATTACGGGCTCTACGTTCCCAGACGCGCAGCTTTTTATTTTGACTCAACGCTTTACTTTTATAGCTTGACCTCCGAGCGGGGAGGAAAGAGTAAAAAGGCCGAGGGCTGTCCGCCAGCTCGCCAAAGGAGCGAGTCATTTTGCTTTATTCATGCTGAGCGAAACATTCGAGCCGAAGTACGGTTTTATCATCAACACACAAAGTAACAGATATGTATTTCCCTCAACGCGTTCACCTTCTAAAACGTTTGTCACCGTTCACTTTATCATATTAAAACGGCGATAGTATTTTGGTTGATTAATCGCTGGGCGTTATGTACGTTTTAAAACTTAATTTTTTTTTAACGAGGACTTGCAATTTTTGTTTTTATATCAATATTTCGTCCAAATTAGTAGTATCTTGGTGACGACGATACTCTTACATCTTCTTCGACTTACGTTCTTAAATGTATTCTGCAATATCATTTAGTAAATAGTCTCATCGTATCAACGAAGCAAATATAGTATGTGAATATGACCATAGTCGGTTATATCGTCCTGACGTTACACAATCATTGTTTTATGTAACGAAATTTCGTAGTTGTGGTAAAAACCACTACCAAATCAATGACATCATGACACATGGTTCAAAATCATAACTGTAATGTGTTACTTATACCATACCATCCCTTACCAGTAGATTTTTTATAATTCTACCTTTCTATTAATCTTCGTAATATAGGGAACATTAGTGCAAATTTTATGTCCCTAGACCCACAAGTTAGGCTGCAGTCTAAACAATTAACATTTATAATTGTTGTCGGGCCAGCTGACGAAGCTAACCTTATCAAATAATTAGTATTAATTTACTTTGCAACAATCCGCAAACACAATGTATGATGGTATATACTTGTATATATGCACGAAACCTCCCTCCCTCCCACAAAGGAAAACATGTTTCGCTCCGAAACAGAGCATCCTCAGGGTAGTAGACTCTACGAGTGGTAACCGCAAAGTCGTGACTTTACACTGTGTTTGCGGATTGTTACAAAGTAAATTAACACTAATTTAATAACAATGAATTTCCGCAAAGTAACACCTGATACTATCAACGTATCAAATAAACAAGTTAATAAACTCATCTTATTGAATATTTCACAGGGAATCCTGGCACGAGAGCATGTACATATGTGAAGGTTTTTTATTTAAACTTAATTCTTGTTGAAACGTTCATGCACACTATTATTTATGATCGTCCATCTTTCATATTGCGCACCTAACCTACACTTCACAAACAGAATTCATGCATATGCGGCATCGAGCCATGAAGCCATTATCTTGTAATCACAAAATGTACACAAATATTTCTCTCGAAAACAATTTGGATAGCGCAACACATACAAGTACGGCGGGTGCGAGGGCTGCGGAGGGGGGCGAGGGGCGAGGGGGCACGGGCGGCCTACCTGCGCAGACGCTCCCAAAACGAACAAGAGCCAGCATTCCTGGCCGCGCCCCGCTCGCCGCGCTCTGACTTCAGGGTTGGCACTTGAGTTGAAATTCGGTTATTTTATACTTAAATAAATCTACACAAAATGGACATGGTAAAACTGGGATAACGTTTCAAAAATAGTTATTATTTTATGAGTGGTAATAATTCATGCTTCTTTTAACAATTGTACGTGCTTTCTGTGGTATAATAAGGTGGCATCGGTTATATAGCATATATTAATTAGCAGTAACTAAACCTTTGTATGAATTAGGCGATGTTTTTATTAAAATAGTGTCCGGTCCCTAGATTATATAATAATATAATGTTACAGCTGGATTGCTTGAAGTTAATATTTTTTAACTACTCATCATCATCATTACAACCCATACTGTCCCATTGCTGAGCTCGGGTCTCTCCTCACAATGAAAGGGGTTACGGCCATAGTTTTCAACGCTGACCAAGTTCGGTGGCAAGTTTTAATAATAAATTTGTAATACGCACATCATTTGAAAAGTTACAGGTGCATACAGAATTCGAATTCAAGTCCCCGTGAGAGAGGCCAACGTTAAAACCACTAGGCTATCATTGTTTTCTATCTACTAACTTCATTTAAGTTATAAGTTTATATTCTTAAAATATAAAACATCACCTAAATTTAGTTATTGTGCAAATTGGAAAAGTTAACACAGTTAAGTGAAATTAAAATGCAGTTTTTTTATATTAATAGCCGACAAACGCGCAGACGAGCCATCTGATGGTAAGTGGTCACCATCACCCATGGAAATTAGTAAGACCAAAGGTATCACTGATGCGTTGTCGTCCAGAAAATGAGAAGAGTATGAAAGAAAGTACTGGCTATCAAGCCCCAGCCGGGACACGACGACATGATGATAATATTAATGATGTAACAATAATATTGATAATATAACCCTTACACGAAACCCTACCACCAAGGAGGCTGGTTTATGTCGCCTCTTATAGTACCCTGTTCTGCCAGCATTGGATTGGGGGGAGTATTCCCCGCCCCAATACGGTGGCAAAGCATTTGGTTTACGAAAGTCTCTACTTTCTCATTTCAGTTTCATTTTTATTCTCTTCGACACACGTTCCCGGCCCTGATGAGGAATATACTACTATAGATATACTTACTTCAATATGCGGCTTGTGGTAAATATAAGTTAGTCATTATTTCTTGCTCCAATTTGAATAAAATCATAATGAACACACTAGGCTTCCCTCAAACAATCAAGGTAAATCGTTTTAAAAACTGCATCTAATTTATTAAAGGTTTAGAACAATTTTTGATTTTTTAATGTATTATTATCGTCGTGCTACGACATAAGATAGTAAGAAGTTGATGAGAGACTTAAAATAATTCAAACTGTACTTGTATTTGACCAATAGTTGCACTGCATATCATAAATTATTGCCAGCCCTGAACCTCATCCCCTGCATCCCGACATTCCCCACACAATGCGGACCTGTTGCTCCCGCCGGCGCGCCGCACTATAAATAATTCAGTACACCGATTAATTCGTGCCCCATTCCAATTCAACTGTCAATTAATGCTCGTGGACAGAAAAATATTAAGGAAGTCACTTTGTTGCTAAGTCAGTACTCGGTGGGTACGGAGGGGACTAAGTGAGATAAGTATCTGGCTTGCGAGTGCGCAGAAGGCTCAACTCAGATTTTCGTGTTTTTATTTAACTCAATAAGCAATCATGGTATATTGTGTTCATTAAAAGTTATAGATAAGCTGGGAAAAAAACAGATAAAATAGTTGTTCAAAGTTGATTGTTATTAGATATGTTACTCCGATAACTTATAAGAGTTTCTAATTATCCTGATTTGTACCACTTCCTTTGGACTCGAGGTCTCTGAATTTACTAGTATCCCCTGTATTGTTTCAATGACCCATACCTCTTTTACTTAAACCTGAAGTTACACTATGATTTTTCACCATTGATTATTGGTCCTTAGATCTCTTGGCACCTTTGGCCGAGTTTCTCCGCGAGAGATAGTTGTAAAGATATACATTTTTAAGTTTCATAGATCATCTCATGTCAACTCATGTAGCACAATCGAAGGTAAAGACGTACATATATAATAAGATTATGTAACTATAAAATGAAGAGCTACATTCAGAGTCGTTTTGAACTGAGTGACTTTGAACTTTCATATATAAAACAACAAAATATACTAAAAAGTGGCACTGTTCCGTCATATTCGATTCAACTTGGTAAATATGTAGCTATTGTGCTCCTGAGATATGTTAACGAAGACTTGTACTTTCATAAAGGTGAGGTAAATTATATTTCTTTAAAGAAAGTGTAGTAAAAATGGCAAAATAGGTATGTTAAGTTTTTACAATTTATATTTCAAGAGTGCAGGTAAATTTTAGCATCACATACGAATTCCAAATAGTACTTGGCAGCTCTACTGAGCTAAACAATTTTAGTAGCTAGTCAGGCAGGCTTGACGGAAAGATAATAATACCAATAATTATATTAATGACTTAACAATAATACTGATAATATAATCTTTACGCGAAGCACTACCACCAAACATTATTTGGCTTATTTCGCCTCTTACGACACCCAGCACTGCCAGCATGGGATTGGGGGAAGTATTCTAGGCACCCCAATAACACCAAAACGGAGGCAAAATGGCAATATCATCATCGAACATCGTTAATAAAACTATAAAATACAATACGTTCCATTACAATAATAGCTATAGTAATTAATACAGTTAAATAACGCATAATGCCTCCCACGGCTTAGTCATAGTACAAACTGACTCATAAACTATTTGGGGCAAAGTTTCACTTGTAAACTATTAATCACTACATCACTATAGAAAGGATACTATAGTGCAAACTATTCCACCACGCGAGCAAAATGTGAATTGGTAGATACACTTTTGAGAACTTTCATACACTTTTGAGAACATTGAGGGGAACTCTCAGTTACGTAGGTTTTCTCACAATGTTTTCCTTCGCCGAGGCAAGTGATAATTCACATTAATATACAAAATTATTTATCCTTATTAGTTAATTCCTGAACAGCCAGCCAAAACGACGAATTTATTAAAAAAAATTAAGAATCTCTATTAGTTAGTGGATAGCTAAAGGATATCACGTTTTTAAATTGCTTCCAAGTTTGTATAAAGACAAAAATAAGAGGATAACTACTGAAAAGGTCTGTAGATGTATTTTGGAATTGAATTTCTAAGAACTGGAACTTGGTATTTCCGTTTAAATTAAGTCAATACGGAACAACGTTGCACAGACACTGTTTTTCGAAGCAAAACAAGGATTAAATCCGTACGCGTGTAAGACCCACGTTGAAACCACTTATCACTTGTACACTACTACAAACAACGAGGTATTTATTTATCATTAAATATAGTAACTATACTTATTTTACTTACAGTATACCTTCATCATTTAACACGACGACATCAAAAACACGAAAATAAACTTAAGTTACGGAAAACCATTATTAATGCGAAGGCATCGTGAATACGACGTCATTTAGATTAAATGAATCGGAATGAGAGTCGATTATAAATCTAGTCCATTAAAACATTACATAAATTTACTTTAAGTAAGTACTCACAACCTTGTAATCTACAGTAATCGACAAAGTTAAGCAGCTCGTCCGCTGACTGACAAAGTTTCAATAGCGATTTTATGCTTCAGATGTCAAGTTACACAGATACCCTCTGTTATTATCGTTAGGTTGTATTAATCTTACAATCCTTTTCAAAGGCTTTTGCCTAAGTGTATTGAGTATTGTCACATTGTCCTCTCTTCTCTATTTTCACAACGCAATTATGCATTGCTAACTAGAATATTAACTGCAAAATATTGATAATACACTAAAATATCTCTAGATACTTTTCATATATATTAAACTTATGTCAAAGAAGTCTTGTGTTCAAGATAATTATCTAATTCGTTATACACTTCCTTCATATTGAATGCCTTTGACATGAGTTGTAAATTCACAGAAATTAGAATATTACTATCATTACATATTTTATTATAAATTATTACAATCTAGCAATAAATGAGCCACCAGTTTTGCTAAGTGTGAAAATGTGAAGTGAACATCACTCTTTTTAAAACAACCGTCAGAGCAATTATAACATACATATTGAAATGAAATGAAATTATATTTTATACGAAGTTGGTTTTTACAAAAACTTTTCGATCGTCAAACTACTCCATCGCTTCAACAAATCCCTAACGTGAGTGGTCCCGGAAGAAGAAGCGGCAAGAAAATATTGGTTTCTTAAAAGAAATGTCTGATATTTTATAATATAAACATTGACTCAATATCAGCAGTTAAGCTTCACAGCAACAGAAAATTACACGGGATTAAGTCTCCACGACAAAGCTGGAAAAGTATCTGACAAGGGCAATATAAGGACACCATTGTACTTTGTAAGAGAGAATAAGGTCAAAAAATATTCTTTTGTGAATTTACTAGCTCAAACAGTTCCACATTCGAAGCATTTTTACTTGGATTCTGTCCACAAATTTAATACATTTAACATTACATATAAGTCAGTGTAATACTTGCGAAATATTATTATTTACATCGTCAAAACATTTTCTTCTTTTATCTACTTTAAAAATTATGGAGGTATCATCAGAAAAACTACAAAAGTCCCTTGTAAAACAAGGAAGATCATTGATATGTATCAAAAATTACAGCGATCTTAATATTAAACCTTGGGACACTCATCGTAGTATGGTAATGTTTCTGAGGACTATTCCATTGATAACTAGATTTTGAACGCACTCAAATATATAATATTTTATAAGACTAACTGATTATGTTGAGACACCATAATGCCTAACTTTAGTTATCAATATATTATAATCGCCGCAACTGGATGCTTTTGAGAGGTCACGGAGTATACTCATAGGGTCTTGCTTGGACTCCTAAGCAATTTTAATATGTACATTGATAATCATGAGATTTTAACAAACAAACATTTTTTTTGTAGAATATAATATGCTTACTCTAAAATAGAAAAGGAAAATTTAGCTCCAAACGAATTAATTTATACTTAAACTTTAAGAAGTGAGTAGGTAATGATGATAAAAAAGATAAGTAAAAGGTACAAGGTAAAAAATGTACCAAAGAGGTTACCAAGGCAATGAGTTTACAGCGACATATTGAAATGAGTTCGTGGTCGACTGACATGTAGTTGTTAATGACTGATACGCAAATTCAAATCATCAATTGTGATATAGCCATTATTTTGTAAATATATACAAATATAATGTAAGAAAGGACAATTTATGAATAAATATAACTTTCCATTTAAAGAAGGTTTAAAGTAAGGTAAAAAAGCAAGGTTGTTAAGTGGTATTTATCGACAAAATAAAATTTCTGTAAATTTCCATTACCAGATTTCAATTTCCGATTCAAATTCCGTCCACCCGAGAGAGAGGCTTAATTTACAACCAAGCGCTTCTTTATTATGGGATATTTAATCGCAATGGACAGTTTAATTTACATTTGGGTGCCGAGGACAAATGCAAAGAGATTTAGGGGTAACCATCCATCCTTGAGCCAAACATTCATGCTCGTGATTGAGCCTATGCTGTTAAAGCACCGGGTATTAAGCTCTTTACCATTCAGTGTAATCCGGGACTAACGATATCTACTTACCACCAGTATCATTAACCTGTTATTGTAAAATATTACTGTCCAATGTAACCTTAAATCGACTGCACGATATGAAAGTGAAGATCGTTGAACGAGACACATATGACATTTCGTAAGTAAATGACATACTACTGCGAGATAAGTGTTGTCGTGGCAAGCAAGCTAGACCTGCTGGTGACCCGTCTAACCATTTGTTGGCTTTTACATAAAAATAGAGATCGAAATCTGAGTCTTAACGTCTTTGAACTACGATTACTATTTTGACAGGGTCGCCTACATGCCCTTTTTATTCTTCTGCGTAAAAAATAAAAGTTCCAAAAGTTTTAGATGTGTCCGAAAAAAGTCGTCTCTTTTAGGACGTGTTCTTGACAAATCGCAAACGCTGTAATTTTTTACTATATTTCAAAGCAGTTCTTGTAGCATTCGATACAAACGCTTGTTTTTGACATTCGAAACTAGCCCTTAAAATAATTACAACAAATGTTGTAATTTCTTGAAGTAATACCAATTTTTTTATATGTTAGAAGGCATTATAAAGTTATGGAATGTTACTCTCTTAGTATACATTACAAACTATTATCTTTTCAAAAAAGATATAATGGGCGTTTGGTATAAAGCGAGGTACATAAACGCTAGACTAATAATTTATGTGTTCAGTATAGCCATAGCGCAGTGGTACCGAGACAGGGAAGACAATCTCGGCGCAATCTCGGCGCGTTCGTGACCGAACTCCTGCGCATGTGTTCGTGAGACGCGCGCGAGTGGGCGTGCATGGCGAGCCGTTAAAGTGTCCACTGCCCGTTTTTATCGATTGATTAATAACCCTTTTCGGTTATCGAAATGTCGTTCGATGAAATTTTAAATTTTTTAGGTTTTCACCACAGGCGAAGGGTTTCTGTTCTTTTTGTGAACGTCTGTGGCATAACCACCTTTAATACACTCGTAATATGAAAAGATATATAACTATATGGGTGGGTTCATTATACTAAGAACGCTACAACCGCTTTGCGCCAGCCAAGAAGGATACAATCGAGCCACGTCAAGAAAGATCCCATGTCATACCATAACAGTGTGGTTCTGGCGACGGTAAACACGTTCCACAATTAACATGTAGGTATTTATATTAAAAACCTTCAAAATTGCGTAATGCCAAACATCCACTCCTACATCATATTGACGCAACATAATAAAGTGATTTAGTTTTTCTACTAAACAATAAATAATGTCAAACCTTATTACTGGCATAGGTAAAATAGATTTTTTTATATCATATAAAGAGAAGTAGTAACAAATTGTTTTAAATATTTTCCTCCGTAACAATGAATTCATAATCTTCTGAATGCATTTCTAATCTTTAAAGGTATCCTTTGATCGTGCATGTATAAAAGACGACACCATAACTTCCCCTTAATACGCGTTTGTTTAATTGTTAATCTATCAACTCGCACCTGACCAACGTTGTAGACTTACTAAAACCATATAAATGAAACAATTCATTTGTTACTATTATGAATACAATCGTAATAATTGTTATTCGTTTCGACTCGGTTCTACTTAATTTCACGTCCATTCGGTACTTGAGATTAAAATATAAAATAATTATAAAAAAAATAACTTTCAAGATACTGATAATACGACATAATGGAAACGTACTCTTCTCAAACTTGTTCAGCAATATATACGAACTATGTACACTTACAAGTAAATGGTTCATCAGAGTCAACGATCGCGCCGCAAATTCGGTACGTTTGCTGTTTTTTGTGCCGATGTCACTACAATTAGACAATATAAATTACTACAACGCGATAGAAAAACTATTATGATAAATTGTGGACCATGGCTTACCTGCTGAGTCGATGATTAAGTGGTTACTAGAACTGATCGACGATAACCTGACCGGAGTTTTATTTATTTTAACGGCCCGCAGGCTTGTGTCGTTAAGAAATCGACCGTGGCACAGCTTCGGGCGCGGTCAGCTCGACGATTGCTAGTGCCGAAGTTCCTTGATCTATTCCATGCTTGAACCTGGGGTAATATCGTTAAATAACAGTAATTAAGCCCGTATTGTTTATCTGCAGCCGACGTAGCTAGAGGCCAACATCGGGATGGATTTTAGAAGACTAATACGCACATCTGCAGGCGACGTAGTATTTTCAATTTTGTCAGCTAGAGGCCAACAACGGGATGTATTTTAGAAGACTAATAAGCACTTAATTTTAATTTTTAGGCGGACGTCACGAGGTGTGATCCGCGCCCCGCAGTGGATCTCTGACGAGTTAAAGCTATACATAATTGACAGCGTCCACTGGATTAGGGCAGGATAAACGTTCTTGTGACCACTTACAATCAACTGGAATTGTAGTCAAGCACTGACTTATAATAGGAAAAAAGTGTGCGGGTAATTAAAATTAACTTAAAAATGTATATCTCTCTTAATTTTGTAAAAAAAATTACTCAAATATCATAATATAAAATTAAATCAAGAATTGAAACAGCACATGTCAATCTAACTTCATTAAAAAATTCTACTGAACGATGCAAATGAAAAAATCTGCCACAATTTCATTATTAAAAAAAATATAATGTAAATAAAAAAATGCACTCAAGAATTTTCAAAATGTTTTCCAGCCGTTAAATTATTTACATAATTAATTTTTTTTTCCATGAGATTAAGATATTTGCAACTAGTCGATAAACAATAAAAGCTACGTGAACTATGGACTACTGAGCATTATTTCCGTCCGAGAAAAAAACGAGTTACTTTCAAGTCGCGCCCGAAGAAGTTTTACTCCAAATGACATAAAAAACCCGAAGCTAACTACTACATTTAAAAGAAGTAGCATTAGCAATTTTCCATATTGAGAATTAAGCATTTGTACAGCTTTTTATCGTGAAAAACGGACATTCAATACGAGTACGATACAGATCTATAGGGTGGAACAATAAAATAAAGAAACCCTTAAACAATTAACTTTATAGTACTCGTACAGCAAGGAAATTTAACAGGAACTTGTAATATCTTCAGAACACCCAAGAGTTTATAAGTTTCAGGTAAAGGGAAAACGGTACAATTACGAAATTAATTTCGGAATGGCGCGCATTCTTGAGACCTACCCAATTTGCCTGACCCATGGTGAATCCTACTGAACAACGGAGGATGTTATGGTGAACAATCCGTACAGTTGGAAATCGCTGAAGTGTGTAGCACCCAGTTTAATCTCACTAGTACTCGTGTGTGTTGACGGGATTTTATTTCTACCCAGCTATCTACCACCCTCCATCTAGAAGAGTGGTAATTTACAAACCTTTTTTCATACAGCTACAAACACGTGTTATTAGTAGACAGAAGTATGGAAGCCAAGAAACGGGGATTCCTGCGGTCTCGCTCGCACGATACGGAATTAAATATGTCCAATGCAAAACATCGCTAATCCGAACACTTAATTTATCGTAGTTGCGAAAATACTAAAATGACGTGTTGCCGCGCGCGATACAAGCAGAAGTCTGCTGTAAATTAAAAAAATAAATGAATATATTTCCGTATATTACAGCAAATTACCGTATCAATAATAGCACTGCAAACCTTATATCATGTAGTACCTATTTACTCAGCGCGCTCTCAATTTTTCTTATAGGCGCGAAATTCAAAATGGTTTAAAATAAAGTAACACCACAAAAGCCCGCCGACGGGCCTCAGGTTAAGTACAGCTGATCTAGAATCAACCGTGAAATGTTTTTTACGTGGTATGGATAGAGTGTCGAAGATTCAGTAATAAACAAATCCCCCCCGATCATCTTGGTCGGTAATGCTTCGGAATGCTTTTACTGTTCAGGACGGGCGTTTGACGAATCCGGTGACTCGCCGTTTGTTTGTTATGTTTAAACAAAATGAAATAAAAAATACTTTAAAATCTATAATGACTAATTGGAGGTCAAAACGGTAACAAACTAAAAGTTATATACATATATTGAAATAAATAGCATCAACATTAGACAAAAAGCGAATTAAATAATACGATTTTATTATCACATAATATTTAAATTCTAGTCACTACTTCTTGAAGGAATTTTGTAACTGCACAATTCGAATTGAAATAGGCAAAAATTTTAAATTTTCACAGCCAATACAGTAAAACATTTACCATAATAACAAGACGAGTAGCAGGTACCATAAAAGTGCGATGTTCGTCTACATAAAAACATAAAAAGTGGGTGCAATGTAAAAGACGTATATACTGAAAAACCTTTTTCGGTGTTTGAGAGAATTTTTGTTAACAGGACAAAGGAAAATAGAGAAAGAATTAGACGATAAAGACGAATTAGATGTCACTTGAGCTTTTTGTGATACTCAACAATATAATGTTAATATTTTGATGATGATCGAGTGTGTTAGATCTTTCTCGGTTCAGACTAAATAGGATAAATCAAATCAAGGATAACTATGAAATTAAACATAGATATCGTATTTCGGTTGAAACAGGAAGAAAATTTCAAAGCCTTCTAAACGAAACCATAGCAATAGAACAACGCTTCCTACTTTCCTGTCTACTGAGAGAGGCGTCAGGGTTCGGTTCCTGGCCGGAGCAGACATGAATATTAGTGAATAAATGAATTAATATTTTTTGCAAAAATTGTGGTTACATAACAACTTAACTATAGTTTAGTTACAGTTCACAATTTACCTTTTTTGATGGCGTACAAAGTTCAATTTAAGTAAAACAAATTTACCATGATTAATATGACACTTAAGTTCTAATTTAAATTTAATAGCATTTAATGAATTACCAATAAAATATTATAAGAAAAAATATATTAATATTACATTTATTGTTATTTTTCACTCATGCATGTCAAACTTTGATTCATATTATAATTACCTTATTATTATTGCTGATTAATCATGAATGACTCAGTATTAATCATGAATGACTCGGTATTAATCATGAATGACTCGGTATTGATCAATGATGACTCGGTATTAATCATGAATGACTCGGTATTAATCATGAATGACTCGGTATTAATCATGAATGACTCGGTATTAGTGAAGACATTTCCCATTTAGCCAGCCATTCATGTAACTGACTATTGTACTATGTGGCATCGCAAGATTTCGATCTTAAAACTGTTAAACTAGGTGACAGCCATGATTTGTTCACATAATTATATATTTCTAAATCCAATAATATCGTATACACTAGGCAGACTAAGAAATTTTAGCTCTTTCAAAAAAGGCACTTCTCTTTTTTAATCACATACGTCGCAAATGCATAGATTTTTTCGCTATAAAAGCTTTATTTAGGATAACTGAAAATCTCCTAATTAATACTACATACATGTGGTTGAATAGAACTTGTTTTGTTGCGGATTCCAGGTATTTGTCATAATCGGCATACAAATTTATTTATTTTCTAACATACCTTATTAATATCTTT
This sequence comes from Megathymus violae, assembly GCA_003671415.1. NCBI lineage: Eukaryota > Metazoa > Arthropoda > Insecta > Lepidoptera > Hesperiidae > Megathymus > Megathymus violae. The sequence goes on along the minus strand of PDGT01000016.1, from coordinate 1,842,732 downwards.
CCATGAATGCTATTTGTTTATAGTTTACCCTAACAACACAGTTGACTTACTTTCAGTGATACTCTTATTTTGATACTGTAGATTTGAATTTGTTTTTCATCCTTTTCAAATTTAATATATTTTGTTCTCGTCATTTTTTTTTTGAAGATTGTTATCTGTGAGCAAACCGATAATATTAATTGATTAATGATTATCGTGTTATTAATATTACAATTAATTATCGATTTTTATGTCATTATTACTGCTCATTATTACTATCATCTGCAAATAGTACACATTGATGATCGGAAACATTTGGAAAATGATTAATGTAAATTATAAAAAGAAGTGGTCCAACTCTATACGTACACACCTACTCTATTAATCTTTAGTTTGGATTTTACTGCTTCTTCTTCATTTTCCTGTTACATATGACAGATAAATATTTCTTCTCGGATTGTGGGTGCTTGTGATGTCATATTTGTGTACATCCACGCCACCAGCAAAACAAGGAATCATACCCCTCACGGTATGAATGTGTGAACGTTTATAGTTTTTTTTTTTAATAAGTCAGTTCAATATATATAATGTCGATAGCTTTATCAAGATGTATTATGATGCACTAATATAACTAAAAAAAAAGAATAAAAGAAGAGCAGCGGTATAGAGATGTTAAAGAGAAAATAATTTAAGTTTTATCTATAGATATAGAAAATTTTGTGGAGGAAACACAGTACCTTGCGGTACGCCTAAAGAAACCTGAGACCAGAACGAATACACACTCTAAACAAGAATACGCTATCGGCGCCCATGCAAGTAACTATGAAGTCAGCCAACCTGTGAGGATGCTACTAACATATCGATACCTTCAGGTATTTAGGTAGTTGGCTAACGTACTTATCAAAGTAGTTTAATAAACGTTACCTTTTAGAAAATGAAAAATAATGAATGTGCTGTGAAATATATCAACATGGTCTGTTTGTTCAAAGAATGTAAATTTAATGACGCATTATATTTTCTTGTATGCTTACAGCATTTGCGTTCAAAATTGACTTCTACGTGCATTTAAACTAACATGAACGGCGAGAACCATTTACCATCAGTGGTTCGTCTTCTTGTTTGTCTGATAGTTATACAAAAAACCCATGACACAGAGTTTTCTATAAAAGGTAAATAAAAGTTGTTTTCCAAATATAAAACTCGTTTATTTTGCTTTATAAATATTGTTAATTAACACGTGGCATCGAAACCTTATATACTTACCTTATACCTTGTACGTCGAAGCCTTATATATCAAAGTTGAATCTTACGACAACAACACAGTAGTGGTACCGGAGTATAAGGTAGAGTTGTCAAATCGCCACAGTTATCGGTACAGGCTGCATCGAAAACTTGTGTGAGAACAGGGCTCGGGCAGGAAGAAATATGTTGCAAAAAACTGGCTGGTCTCTTTCCAACCCGCGGAACCGGTCCGACCGAATATCCCTGCTTATACACTCCGCGAGTCATTCCACAGCATCGGATATTAGCTGCGCACGCCAATGTAGTAACTCAGTCCAAACCAAAGAGTTCACTTTATCATTGACCATGTGATACATTACGTGTGATACTTTGGTCTACTATACCAACACTAGGTATGACGCGGCAGCTTTTAAAATATCGCTACAACTTTTTAGGTTTAATCCTTAAAATTGTTTTCATTTTGTATTTGTGCATTCAATCAATGTGCCTGATTATATTACTGTAAGTGTATATTTTAAAATAATTGTGAACATTTTTTATTATAAACTCAATATCAATTTATTTATGTTAATGACTGACTCATTCTAAATATATATGAACATTTATAATTACAGGTATTATGGGGCGCTTGTGATAAAATTGATTATGACGTATCCCAAGTAAAACCTTACTAACGAGTCTTCATCGTAAAACGACACAATAATGTGGAATACTTTAATGATGGCATTTAAGTAGTGCTTTTACACACAAAATCGCCAGCCACACCGAACGCAGCACGGAAAATTCTCGATCGATTTTTGCGATTCGTCGAAGCCGTTAACGATTTTCCACAAGTACGCATTTTAAAATAATTAAGGCATTTAAATAATGACACAATAGCAGTTACAATGCAGTCCATTGCAATGTTTAACTGTAAAAACTGTTTTGGTATTTGAAAGCATATTTTTGGGCTCATTTAATAGATTTGTTCACACTTATTATTATTCGCAGGAATATAGCCTTAGAATATAGCCTTAGACTATAGCCTTAGAATATAGCCTTAGAATATAGCCTTAGAATATAGCCTTAGAATATAGCCTTAGAATATAGCCTTAGAATACAGCCTTAAAGCAGCTGATGTATAATACCTGCACTGTTTTAGGACTAGGTTTTTCTCGTTCTATAAATTAGAAATACATATATTAATTTATAACTTTTTTTATTATTGGACGGATTGAAATGAAATGAACTTTAAATATTAAATGATAGTTACTGCAATGTGTAAACCATGACGAAATCGGTTAAGCCGTTTCTGAGATTAGCGCGCACAAACGCTCAGACAAACAGAGAAAAATTCTTAAAACACATTGTTTTGGGTTCTATTGCGTTAATAAATGCTCCTAATAATAGTTTCTCTCTTATATCCTTTAAGTACAGAAAACGATCAGTTAAAATTTTACTATAACTATAGATTGATAGTATAGCAGTATGACACATGTCAACTTATCAATATACTCGTAAATAAGAATCAATTAAATTTAATCTAATGGTATATTCAATACATAATATTTATTATATTAGTATTTTATCTCCATTTGTCTTTGTTTTTTGTGTGTTTTACTGTATTGTCTCTAGTATTTTTAGTGTTGTTCGCTTCAAAATTTAACTTAATTTACTGACAGTTAAAAATATAAATGGCAACTTTATCATCCTCGTGGACGTTTCAACGGTTTTTTTGTGTTGTAAGAGTTATTGTCAGGACAGGGTTTATATAAAATAAATTGTTTGAAAAATTCACCACACCAACCGGAAACAAGTTTTTAACCGGAACATGGTATTATTATATGAAAATCACAACAGATAACACTCATTTTCATAATTTTGTAAAATGAAATATTCTGTTGAATGAATAAACATTTTCCTTCCAAAATTTAATGATTATATTCTCCTCAATACGAAGAAATACCCAAGCCCTCGATTGACAATACATAAATTGAAGCTAGCTTTATAACAAGCAGTAAAATAAAATTAAAAGACTAATTGTAAGCATTAACTTACTTTATTTAAAAAAGGATGGTCCAGACAAATAGGTACTGTAGCGTTAATTTTCAGTGGAGTCCTTCAATTTCGTGGCGAAATGGATATGTTATCGTAATGTAGATAAACCCTTAGACAGTTAGCAGTGTCGCATTTAAGCTGCCGGTGCCATAGAATTCTATTCCATAGTATACCCCAATGAACAAAGAACACCCGTCACAAAGTTAGACTTGAAGCAGAAACATATGGCGTACATGGCGTACCTAATAAGTCGTCATTCATAATGCATGTAAGTAACAGACAAAATTTTTCAAAATGGTCAAATTGACGTCAGTGTGTCATAAAACGAATATTTGTCATGAAATTTGACATAAAATGGAATGTACAGATACAGAGACATTACAGGTTTATATACATGGATAAATTTTCTATAACCTATCATCTACGCAATCACGTGTTTTCACCACATACAAATTTTCGATTAGATCGGTTAAGCCGTTTTTGAATTATCTCGAGACATACAGAGAAGCTCAACAGATTTATATAGTGGAATAGATATATACTGTGGTCAATGAATTTTAAACAAATACATGAGGATTGTATGATCTAATGAGTAACCCAAATAAATCTACTATTATTTATGATTGTTCAAAGGCTTACCCGCCCTTCCAAATAATGGACCATACATCAAATTTAATAACACGTTTCTTTAAATTCGTTCTATACTAGTATCCGGAGCAAGTAGTTCAAGCTCAGGCTCATATATCATCATGCTACATGACTTCATAATTAGTGACGCCATAACGAACATGACCGAACGATTTCCATCAAAGTTTTTTTCCCAGCAAGAGTCAGCAATCCCATTATGTTGCCATCTTAGGTGCATATTTCTGAGTAATGCATCACAACGTTCAAGCACTTTATTAAGTGCACCGAGACATGACAAACGGGCTGATAAGAGGTGCTGTTCTGCTGAATATGTATATATATGTCGGCACCGCCCTCTTGTATTTGTAAGCAGCACGTGACACGAGTATACCCTTCCCTACTGCCATCCTATATAAGGCAGCGCATAACAAGACAACGGAACATGAAGTTATTCGAGCGCCTCCTGCTGCAAAAGCTGGCAATGCCAATGACGCAGGCCATGAGGATAGGACACCAGACCTTGCGCAATTCCACAGGTGAAATACCTGGGTATCATGATAGACCACAGTCTCTCTATGAATCAGGCTGATTATGCCGTCGCGAGTGCCAGAGTAGCGATAGCACTAAGCCCTAAGACCAGTGCTCTCCTCGAGCCACCCGTTGAGGATGAAGCTCAGGGTCTACAAGACCTATGTTAGACCCAGCCTTGAGTACGGGGCGCCTGCCTGGCATGCGCTCACTAGCTGTGAGTGATGCAATCCACTGAGCTAGGCCGGCTGGCGGTCGCACAGTGGTGCGTAAGGACCTTCGGCATCCAGAGGGACCTGAACCCAGAACGTTAGTGTGTCGACGAGTCGCAATTTCCGTATCTATGAGATCTGGCACCCTACCACGCTTCTCCACCCAACAGCAGGGTCTTCCCGCGCGAATAGTAGCCGCACAGAACCTGAGGCTTCATAGTCTCCGCGCGGTCACTGATCGGGGTCCTGTTGGGCTTCCCATCAGTGGGATGAAACTGGTAGAGCTTTGATCGCTCGGAAGTTGAATAAGAGACAAACACCGGACATGACACCGCGGCCAAATGGCGCCCGGTCGGATTTACCATTCACCCAAGCTGTCCAGACCAAGGGATCACCCTACCAAAGACCAGCACGTTTTTACGGTTACATACTTTTTGAATGAATTAATTATTTGAAACATATCAGTATTTATTTTAACGGGGCAAGCTGGCACACAAACTGTTGAGGAGCTCTCCACGCACTAATTAAGTATAAGTTTATTTATACACAAATTAATCAACACCTAAATTTTGAAATCTGAACGTATGTTTGTATTATTTAGAATTCAATTATTTCACATTATCAAATATTATTATAGTAATATTAAATATTTAAATACACATAAATTAGCCTACATTACTATTGCTTAAAACTAGTTAAATAAAGTTATTAATAAACTGCTTAGTACTGTCGACAATAACTCCTATAAATCGCAAAGCTGATCCATTGGCCGACAAAAAATTTGTGGAATTAAATTTTTTAACTATCATTGTATAAAAATAAAAGTATTATATACTCGTGTCCGCACTCAGGTTCCTTGTATCATGATTGAAATGGAAATAAAGGACCTAAGAGACGTACATACATAACAACAAATACTCAAGAATAAACATTAATAAGTCACATAAATCTTTGCCCTGGTCGGGGTCAAACCCGAGATACGTTCGTTAGAGGGTTGTTCGGTAGAGGGATTTTAACAACTTCAATAAAAAACTTTAATAACGTGATTATTCCTAAATTAATAACTAAAAAAATGGGCATCCTTGTAGTATCATATAGGATATCCTTACTTGTGTAATGATAATAACTAGACAGTATCTAAACATGGCGTCTTTTACTCCGAAATGGTCCTGTGTATTTTGAAATCTCTACGGTTAGACAATTTGCCTATTTTGTCGTCAAATTTTAAGTAACTAATTGGTTCTTTAAACGATGTAAAACAAATCTGTTCGTTTTTTACGGCACGTATAAGTTAACCCAGTTTAACCCAGTCGGTAGCGGCTCTGCCTGCCGAGGTCTGCAATACCTGGCCGAGCAGATATTTATGTAATAAGTAATATTTGTTCTCAGGTTGAGAATTTTTGTGGTGTCATATTTATGTATGCCCACGTAACACAGGGCAACCTAGTGTGGCCGTATATTAATATATTTTGAATAACGTTTTGGATTCTATACAGTATCTACTTTAACTGAGAAATAATATTTTGTTGTTTGAAGTAGCTGCTTTGATTCGATTACTTCGTTTCCTATATTCACTATTTTAAGCGAATGGCGACAAAACTAGCAAACGAGCCACCTGATGGTAAATGGTCGATGTTGAAACACTTCAAAAACATTTAACGAATGATTTCTCAAGAAGGGCCATAGCTAGTCAAATACTCGCAGGTAAATAATCTTAATATCATATGAGTTACGTCTAGATTAACTAAGAGATACAGGAATCTAGAGATATCCAAACGGCACCACAGCAGCTGAGCTAAACTCCATGAATTGGGGTTTGAAGAAAGATAGAGTCTATTATACAACCTAATTCAAATATCCAACCACATCTTAAGCTTTCGAAGAACACTTCAAACTTTAAGTTAAGAAAGCCCCAGTGGGGTTTTAAGTTTAATACAATATGACCATCAAGGCGGTGTGGTGTAACAAAATTAGTTGACTTCTGCCTGTTGAGCGAAGAATTACAGGCAGTTGTTACTATAAAAAATTATAACATATTTTCGGGTCTTGATTGCTTTTATAACGAAACGAGGAAATTATGCAGAGTTGTCTGTGAGCATTTGTTTTGAACGAAATGAGCGAAAACGTCGGAAAAGTCTAGAAGAAAGATAAACGGATTTCTTACCGTGGATTAAGGATAAGTAGGAATTCGTGTCGGTCACAGGAGCCGCGGGCTCGTTTGTTCGTCGTTAGACGCCATTACGCCACAAATATAAGACTGCCGCAAACTTCTAACCCTGTGACTATTTGTCTTGTTTGTATTTTTAATAGTACACCCACATTACCATACATACGCAAACATACATACGCAAACCACTACGTATTTCAGCGCGTAAGACCTTGAGGGTACTTGGATAATTGGAACAGGGAAAAATTACGTATTAACATTATTATTCTAATCTTATACAAATGCCGGTAGCGCTATGATGCTAAACGGGGCTATTAGCCACTTAAGTATTTATATTTAGAAACAGCGGAACGATAATGTTAAGTGAGCAAACAACTCTTTTGGGCTTACACTCCAATAACCGTCATCCAGGGTTCCATCCACCCTTAGAGCAAGGCGGTCTAATCTGCTAGTGGTGCACCCTGCTGACCAATGAGGGATACTACGATGCACGTGCCTCTCCTACTGAAGGTTGGGCCCTGTACCACGCAGTGTAGTGCCGAGGGTGCTATGGCCCTCTTTATGGTGTCGACCATGAATTGATTGTAATTTGTTTCGGTAGTAGTGATGTAGAGCCAATTAACAAGCAGTTTCACCCCCTTTAGTGACACCCTCTTTATTGTTGACGACATGGACGGCGGCGACCACTTATCACCACGTATCTGCCTGTTCATTTCCCGATAGTTTCTATTATGGTTCTATTGTGGTTCTATTATGGTGAAGCGTAGCAAGTTCAAACGTAACATATAAAACTATTAAATTACATTTTAATCAGAAGTCCGCATGATGCCGCAACACATGGAGGAATTCCAAAATTTGCAGTCTGATTTTGATAACAATTATCAAAAAATACTGCAAATCTGAATCAGACTTTATTCCAATGTATACAGGCCTGTTATAGTATTAGTTATTTATTCTCCATTATTCCTACCAGACATGGTGTAAAAGGCGGACTTATTACTAAGAGCATTTTCTACCAGTCGGCCTTTGCGCAAATCAAATATCGACGAAGGCAATGTTAAAAATTATGTGTATAAATATTAATATGATATGGATTAAACAGACAGAAATAAGACTGCATTGCTGAAAATATGATAATAAGTAGGTACATATGTGCTAAAAGTATACAGATATATAACTATACATAACAGCATAAAATAATAAAAAAAATGCAAAAAATGCCTAAGTGGCCAGAAGTTAATACAGAAAGCGCGATATAACTCACTTTTGAAGGATTTCAGCTACAGACTTTGTAATATTTAATATTAAAAAATATTTATACATACGCTCAGAGCACCCTTAATCACCCCTGTGGAAAGGTATCAAGCGAAATGAAAAACAAACCGTATAGGGCAACAGAGTGTCAAAATTTGATTGGCAATACATTATAACATCTGACATTCACTGTATCCAAGATCGATCACTCAGCAACCATCCGCATACATTAATCATGCTGTCTAAAAACAGACGACAAACGGAAAAGTTAAAATATATTCCCATTTCTCATATCGAACCCTATCTATCGCTGTCTATCATTACTTAAAATTTCATTTTTATTACGCTGACGTTGAAGTCATGTAAAATTAATTTTCTAAGTATACAACATTTGTAAACCGGATCCTACATCTCATCCACTTGTCGCGTCACGGCACGTCTCAGTCAAATTCCAGTCACATCAACGTCCATGCGCCCGGTTCGATATGTCAAATATATAGTTTTGTAGAAGTCATAGTAGGTACATCGATCCCACGCACAACTGGCTGCGGAGCCGACGGACAATGTACAGGGAGTCAGTCGTGCAAGAGCACACGCTTCCTCAAACCTTTAACAGTATTCGGGCAAGAACGTTGAGAGTAAGTACATTCTAAAATTATTCCTATTCAATTTCCACACTATCACACTAGCGCACCATCACACACTATCACTATTCAATTTAACATTGCTTTGTATCAAGTAATAGCCTTGATAGTAAGACGCAGTGTCTAAATGGTGTCGCGTATTCTGCCTAAATCAAAAGCACTTTTTAATACTGAGTTTTCATATCAATAACCTGCAAACCAGCAGTCGGTTCATCTTAATGATAAATGGCCACCGTCACATGCCTGTGTGACAATAATAACGTAAATTGATCCACAAATCTATGGTGAACACCGAACAGATATAATTATAACCTCTTTTTATTAAGTCAATTTGGAAGTTAATAACATTTTTTTATATTAAAAGCCAACATACGAGCAGACGAGCCACCGATGGTAAATGGTCACTGTCGCCCATGGACGTGGCAAGACCAAAGCCTGATGCGTTGTCGGCCAGGAAATGAGAAGAAGTTAAGAAAAAAAGTACTGGCTCCTAAGCCCCCAGCCGGAACACGACGAATCGTTTGGCGGCTGACTCAAGCAGGACGGTGGTAGCTAGCCAGGCGGGCTTCACGGAAAGATAATAATATCACTAATAATATTAATGACTTAATAATAATACTGATAATATAATCCTTACGCGAAGCCCTACCACCAAGCAAACCTGGTTCTTAGAGGAGTTTGACTTAAGTGGTAATGGCCAGGCCACAAAGAAGAACTGATAACCTACGAGGAAGAAAAATGGCGTCTACATTCTAGTAAAAAAATCACAAATCGCCTTTTAATCTGATGGTATGATCATCCTGTACAACAGCAAACCATTGCATTCATAAAACACAAAATAGATTAGAGAAATTCTATGTCCAGTAGTAATCTACAAAAACTATACAAACGAATATATAATCTATATAAACGAAAATATAGGAGGCTCATTACTACCAATATTAAGTTGTTTGCAGAATTGATAATCCAGAAACCTACAAACAACAATATTGTAAGGCGACTGAAAGAAATATGTATAGCTCCTCACCGCCAAAGAAACAAACATTGCAAGGAATTTCTGTGTAACGTTTAGCTACAGTGAACTCATATTACAGGTTGTTATTCATATTACACAGTGTAGAAGAGGATTTGCGCAGTATAAAGCCGTACGAATATGGATTCAAATGCCAAATTTTATCATTGCAATTTTGTACACATGGTGTATTAATTCCAACAGAAGCAGAGAGTATATGATTATTAATAGTTGAAACTAAACGAAATTGAAACTTTTTATTAGTAGCACTATATTGATCGGTAACTTTCCTTCCCGGCCATGCCTGTTCCTCTAACACTGCATATTAATTCTGCTTTATCTAACACTTTATAAAAATAATTGCTAAAGTACTTGATGCCTTTTATGATATTAATTATCATTTGTAATAGTGAAAAAAATATCGTAATAAAATATGTATTCTTGAAAATTCTGTTTCTCAAAGGTCCGTGAAATTCATCAATCCTTATTTGATATGTCGTTAATGATCTTAACCCATCTCTTTCTTAGATCCAGTCCAGTTGTGGCAACGTTATGAGTTATAATTATTGTACGTGTAGCAGTTATGATAACTATCATTATTAATTTTATTTTAATATTTTAATTATTAAGTTGTGCTTAGGAGTTTGTTTCGCCGTTTCTTTTCCCTCAATGTTAAAGCACCTTATCGAAACAAAAAATGACGCGCCTAAATGATTAAATGCTTTTAAATTTGAATATTAATCCTGTAAGACTACATCCTCGCACTTCAGTCCCCGATCGAATGACGAATAAAAATAGTGCGACATGACCTAATATTGACCGAGACGCGCCGGACGTAACTTGGCTGATGTTTAATATCGGTATACCACATTATCTAATAAACCACATTTTATGCCGTGACTGATCGATGACTTGACGCTGGCGCGCCTAAGACGTGTCCGGTAAACGGTCCCTTATGTAGTGTAAACTGTGACGAAGCGAGACACGCGAGAAGTGTGAACACGATGGCCACACGGCCCCAGCTCCCGCATGGTGTTAAGAGCCGTCGTGGGCGAGGTATTAATAGAATGTTGACTCAAGAGGTCATTACGTCACCTTATCTTTTATCTTGACCACAAATGAAGCTGATCCACGCCACAAAGCGGATTGCTTGTTAAATCAGCCAGAAGAAATTTAATACGCTTGCTGTAATATTTATTGTAGGCGAATAGCAGTAAATATGTGTAAAATGATTGTGTGCTTGACTGGGACCATTTAATTTGTGAATGTCTAATTATGATAAGAAATACTCGTATGATGCAAAATTATAATATGATATGTAATAATTATGATATGTATGGTCGTATTAAATTAATGCTATGCTTGGGTTTTCTCTTCTACTGTGGTCATCCTGAGAGGTATTAAATCCTCCTCTGTGGGCAAATTACTATCGCTTTCACAGCTATTTTCTCTAAGAAATCATAGAAAAACTCTCAAGTAAATCAATTTCAATCAATCAATTGAATTAATTTGAATTACTTTTAATTACTTACTGATTTTTAATAACACATACCACTTTTCTTCGGAAAATGAAAATATCGTACAAAAACCTGCATACTTGAGAAATTCTTCAAAACTTTTTGGAAGGTGTGCAACATCTAATCCTAATCTGAGCTGATGATGAAACAAACTGTTCAACTGATATAAAGTCGTACGAATGTATTCAATTGCAATACGGCAAAGAAACTTCTCAGCATAATAAAAAATATAAATGTGCCAGTTAAGTCGTTATGTTTCCGACCATACATACATTTTTATCATACTAGCCGGCAGAACGTGGTCGGCTAGCAACGAGAGATAGCCGCCAGACGCGATGGAATGCAAAAAGGCAGCTGCGCTTGACTGTGCTACTTTATAAATAAAACGCCGAGGCAGTTCCGCTCGACTCCGAACTTTATGCTACCTCGGTATTAACAAAATGCCGTTTCCGTACGAAACTTCGAATTGACGAGGAAAGTTATAATGCCGTGGAATCTCAATGGTTCCAAATTCAATAATTTTAAATAAGATGACAGTTGAAAGACCAATGGGGATCTATAACTGATCCTCCTTATGGCTTTCAAATCAGCCCAGAGTTAGAGAACGTTGTAATAACTCGCTGTCGTATCTGCATTCAGTGACAGAACAGCGCTGATAAATCACTCACTAATAGTATTTTACAAAAGCAAAGATTTATATGCAATAAAATTACTTAACGTAATAATGTATCGTAAAAACTTAATGCGGTTACTGTAGAAAAACCTTAAAGTTCTCACAATTTCGATCATTAGTCGATTGTTTCCAACTAATGAAACATGTCAACGAACGGACCTCCAAAAGAGCGTTTGCGCTATCCCGCGACACGTGTGTGAACTTTGGTATTTGCAGCAACGATTTAGAACAAAAGTTAATGTTGTGGATGAGAGGCAAATGTATTGGGCATAGAAAATTCTTTTTACATAAAATTCCAATGCCTCGACATACGCTCGGAAGGCTGCCGAAGGGTTTTATTAGGAAAAAGTTCTACATAAGTCCATTTTTGCTTATGAAATTCAAACAGTCAAAACCCAGAAGAAGGGGCAAGTTTTCATATTGACAATGTCATTCTCATTAAAATACAAATTTTTATATGTTAACACCAGATACATAAAGAGCCATCGCTTAGCGACTTCGGGATAGTGGTAGATAATTGAAACTATATTTTATATTTAATATTATAATTGATCAACTGCATCCCACCGCTGGGTTTATGAGTCGTTTTAATTTGAAAAACAGGTTCAACCAGCTTGAATCCGAAACAATTTCGATTCAGTTGCGTTTCTAATTTTATATATCTCAATTATCAAGTTCAGATTACAGATTTAAGTTCGAATTTTTATTCTTATTTAGCAATTTTTTAAACTAATCAGCAAGTAATTTAAGTTTTATTGGTTTTATACTTAGTAGTCTATAACATGTAATTCTCGATCGAAAAAATTTCCTATTATTGTCACTTCTCCTCAACACGATTGTGCGGTGCCTTCTGTAACATTTGATTAGGCTCGAAGTCAGATTTGTTGGTGGTAAGCGGTTGATAGTCCACTACGCTGACCAAACTGAATAAGTAGGTAATACTAGATGACTTCGACAAGTGTACAGGCGTCGTGAGAGAATAAGTTTGAAAAGAACATTTGATCGCCGTTGATTTTATAAAGAACAATGCATTGGCCGTTACTTCCAAAGTAACGCCAGCTAGGGAAACTGTACAATTGGGTAAACGTAGCGTGGTGACCTAAAACCTACTCGTTTATAACGATATTAAAATTCTGTTGCATTGGATCGTAGTCAACGATTTATAACGCTGTTTATTGTTAACGCCATTAATTTATTTATTGTTATTTATTGTAAACGTTGACAGGTTAACCATTATAGGCTATTCATTCGCTACCTTAGTTTTTTTACGTTTGTGTAAGTTTATGTTTGATTACAATCCCATCTGACTGTAAATATAAAAATCATATCGTTTATACCTGTCAAATGCCTACCTGTCAATAAAACCAAAAATCGAGAGGTTTTCAATGTCATTCTAGAACTCTATGTGAAATGGACCAAAAGATATCATGCCCTTACACATGTGCCTTGGACGATTTGACTTGGTAACTGCTTCAACTTGGCACTCATTAAAAGGAACTGTCAGTGAAATTTTATGTGGTCACACCAGCGATACGTGAACAGGCGTCGATACCTATAGACTATGGGGTACCTCGAACCGCATTCCTGGACCCAAACCCGCTTCCACCCGCGAACGGCTTCGTGCACGATTACAAGCTTTCGTATAATCTAACGAAACATTACAAACATCTTAACGTGTTTGAAATAAGAACCGTTTTCCAATGTCATTTTACTTCTTAAAACACGGATTTAAGTTAGTCAACGAATACTTCGATTTCCTATTAATGAATCGACACTCTTAAAACTGAGAAGCAAGAATCATATTCGTGCAGCAACTGAGTTGCTATATAACCCGTTGCCCACCAATCACTTAGTGTTTTAACCCCAAAGTATACCTTAAGTCAGTCGTGTAAGGTTCAAATTATTATAATGCTTACAAAACAACTCGTTACATTATAGACTAACAACATCGAATAATAGCGTTGTATAACAGTAGACTTTAGTACTTCTAATTAAGGTTTAAATTATTTTTTTTAAGTTATTCAATTGCAAATACAAAATTGTAAGATTTAACAGTCGCTCCGATTGGTATCGTATTTTTTCTGTTGGCGACCACGGAAGGGATTAATTTAAGGCAAATAATCTGTTAAACGAAATTAATGTCAGCGAAAACACAAGTGGCTGGGTGCGTCTGGCAAAATATGTTACCTACCCCTAATAATTCTTTTAACTGCATCGTTAAACGCTAGAGATATGAATTTCGATGATTCAATAAAATTCAACTCCTTGTACCCAATCGGGTAAATGTCACTTAAAATTTATTCAATTTATTATCAAGTAATAAACCACTCTCGCTTATGGAAACATTTTCTTTGCGTTCCCGAAAAGCAACCGCAGCCGAAACAACCACCACTAATTTTTATCAGGTGTTTCATTCTTTTTTTATTATTGACATTATACACTTGAATATTTTCGTGAATCTACTGGTTAAAAATGAATGAATATTCATACATTAGTTTTCAAAATCGCTTTCCGACATCAGAAACTTTTACAACGAAGTAATGTAAATTCAATATTTCCTGTGATGTGCCTTTACTCTATTTATACCTATTATTATTTATTTTAACACTTTTAGAGAAATTTCTTTTTCCCCACTATCTAGATTATTGATTTTAGGCGACAAATCACATTTTCAAAATCATTGCGAATTTACACAACACATTTTAGTGACTGGTATTTATTTTTTATTTGATTTGAATTTATTCAATTGGTAACGTCCAAGTCTAACTGTAATGTTAAAAACATGAATCCGATTTATGTCTCCTCTGAGAGCCATCTATTCTTCTACATTAATCCAATATTACCTTAGTATTTATCTGTTATATAAAATGCTTGATTATATATTTGAAATACATACGTTACTGTTCTAAACTTGATTTAAACCTACCTGCCTGCCTGCTTTATAACATCTTACACGTCAGCATTATATTTTATTAGCCGAGCAGATTTAGTGGCAACGAGCAAATCTATAAAGTGCAGTCGATGGATGTCTATAACCATAAATTCCTGGATAGATCGGTAATGGCGAACTAAATCAATGCAATATAATACGTTAGGATCAGATTCGAGCATTCGCTATAGATATATGTCTACAAAATTATTATTTTTTTTAAAGATTACATATAGATTATTAGGTATATTTAGATTGTGACGTCGATGGCATGTAACAATCATACCGGATTTCTGCAGCTAAATAATTGTAACAGTTATTGAAGGCTGATAAAATAAAACAAAAAATATTGAATTACACATATGCTCTACAAATTATTGCAATTAAATAAATAGCATCCATGTTGCAGATCAAGAAGACGAAATACACTCTGCGCTAGCTGAGACGTAAACACCTTAAGTACAGTAAACGAGAAGCATATTAATAAGGTAGATTTTTATACGTTAGTTCAATTGAACTAACGTAATTACGTACGTTTACGTATTTAATTCACTACGTCGTGTTACATAAATGATACAATTAACGCTGAGAGCCACATGCCAAAAGGAATATACTCTTATACGTACAAAAAGCTTTATAATACAACATATCCTTGTTATTAATAGCTCTCGGCACTCTTCGTGTTCCGGCTGTCGTAGTTTTTTATGACGCACGCCATAGACTTGGATGTGTATAAAATTTATACTCGACTATTATTTTACCCTACTCTTATGTCTTCTACGATACAGCTAAAACACAAAAACGTTAATAACAAAGGGGCACTGTACATCCAGCTTTACACGTTTGCCTTAACATTGACACTTCATTAACTGTTTCATAACGCATATATTATTTGTTAATATTTTTTTCAATACCAGACAAACTTTTCGCATGAAGCAACCGAGAAGACGTATTTTCCCTCGTTTGATTTAAGATTATCTTTAGCATCAAGCTAAAAACAAGATTATTCAGATAAAACAAAGCACAGACCTGCAAAAACCTGCAATCAGATCAAACAAAAGTTTTATATTATTAGAGGAATTTACTTTTTTTCATGTTACGTATGTACATGGTACGTTAGACATTTATAACTAACCTCAGATAATTAAAAATCAATCAATCAATAGGGCCACCTTTCTATAGTTATAAACCCTTCTCTGACTGGTCGCATAACAAATATCCGTAGTCAGTAGACAACACACATACAGTCGAAATACACCTAGATCTTAATTACGGTAAAAACGCTTAATATATTTTATATTGCTAACATATTATAAACATACTAGTGGGAACGATACTTCATCCTGATATTTGATGCTAAATGGTCGCAAGATAAAGAATCATGTGAAGACTAAACCCATTAGGTACAAGTTCTTGAGCAGAATTATTCAATAAAATAACATATTACTTGCTTTTTTTATAACTAGAAATTGTTTTCAGGTATAACTTTTACCAGCCTATCTGTCCCGGGGGATCGAGTTATACCTGCCTTTTACTTGTATAAACAAGATTTGGTTTGGTTAGAAAGTATAACGATATAATTTATTCCATGAGAGAATCACCAGATATAATGATGGTCCATACCAACCTTCGGCCTCCGATTAAATATCGCTGAAAGTACTGCAGTTACTTAGATCTTTAACCCATAAAACGTATTTACTACTCCTTCTCTATACATGCACATAAAATGCGACTGTAAAAATCGTATCACCCGTGACTCTGCAATATGGATGGCGCAGTATTAGTGAACTGAAATATATCGTCATTCGTAGTAGTAAGAAACGAGATAACGTGAGACTTGTTTAAGACTGTCGATTCGCTTTGCAAAATTACACAAGAATAAATTCATTTTCCCGCATTAAAAGTGTCTCAGACGATGACCCATGGGTTTCAAAGCCTGGCTGGCGAAGAAAGCGGATAACGTCACCTATCGGCTGCCACAAGTACTCACCGGATACGGCTGTATCGCTGACTATATGTGTCGGGTCGAGCGCGAGGCAACAACTCGATGCCACCACTGTGGTGGGGACCGGGACGACGCATAACACATGCTCGAGGAGTGTCCTGCATCGGCGTCCAAGCTGCGCGTCCTGGTCGAACGGATCGGAAGATATCTTTTTCCGCCAGCAATATTGGTGGCTTTAACGAAAACGCTGAAGACCGAAGAACGCTATGTGGAAGACTATGATATCTTCCTGTGAGATCGAAATCGTTAAGAAGGAGATGGCATTGACGGGTCAGACGATATCCCGGTCCTGAAGAGTGGGAACACGGGATCACAGACCTCAAGAAGACTAATGTTATGCAGAACATCGGAACGTTTACATAAGATCCCAGAGCCTCTCCATAAGCATCGGGTGGCAGCCAAGGGAGTTTTAGTAGGTTCACATATAACTCGGTACCTTCTAGCGAGGCCGGGTATCTTTGTTATAAGATTTTTTCCCAATACATTAAAAGTATAAGACCCATTATGTTCAAAAAGACTGACAAACATTTTAGAAATATGTATCTCTAGGTTAGGCTTCTATACCGAAAAGTCAACCTACATTAATATATTTAAAAAAATATTCTATATATACGGATGCTTCCCAGTTACAGATATATTTTTAATATAGATTAAATCAATGTTGCCAGCAAATGCGTCCACAGTCACGATAAGGTCTTTCTCCAATTCCAATTAACCAATTGTGATGTGATATATAGTGATTCATTAATTTTAGAACAATAAAACCCATGTCAGAAGCCATTCGGCTGTTTTGTTAATTGCATAATGTTATGCTGATACTTTTTTATAATTATGTAATTTTATTTGTTTTACAGAATTACGTTACGATGGCAATAACAAGGGGTGTCTAAGTAAAAGGGTAGGCAAAATCATTAAACAGGAAGGAGTAAGAATTATTGAAGAAATTAAATTGGAAACTACAGGAATGCGTCAGTTTATTTAATGTGTGCTCTATGAATGTATGTCGAACTCTCGAGAGCCTCTATAATCAGAGTCATTCCAGGCTTGCCGCGGCCGCATCATTGACCGGACAATAAGTGAGGCCAAGTAGTTAGCAGTTCAGAACACTTTCCCTTCAGAGCAAAGTTAATTCAACATTTGCGGTCTTTAAAGAAATATTGATACTGTAATCAAAAACTTTAAAATTAATTATTACCTGCTTCTTTGAAAAAAACTTTGCGAGGAACCTTGATCAATTTAGTTGTCTCAATTGTTGGATGAATTCTTCATAACGTTTTATCAAACCACGCCTGCCCAACTATATGTATAAACTTTGATCTTAACAAATATTGAAATAATTATGGGCTCTACGAACCAAAAACTGAATTATACCTAAAACCCACCAGTCTACGTATAAAATCGTTCAAACCCACGTAACCCGTTGTAGTAAGCGCCATAAATAAAGCTATTAGAAGGTTTTTTAACAAAAATATTATACTACATAAAACCTTCTCTTCAACACAATAGCAAGGTAACTTATGACTGTCGAGTTGATCGAAAATTATTGTCGCTGGTAACGGTGGTGAAAATTAAATGAAACAACAGTCAGAACAAAGCTCTTCCCGCGAACAAAAAGCAGTCGCGTGATCACCGGGGCCATTAAAGACATTAATGTACATTCCACGCTAAATACCTACTCGCTCACGCGGCCGACGACCTCTGAGTCAGCGACTCCACGCCACCCGCTGCATTCACGTCCACGGTAATATATGCAAAAAGTTTACGAATCCAAACGCTTATTAAATTCTACAACTAAATTCTACAACCTACTGACGCCCTCGAGTCGACGGAAAGCTCGTAGAAGTTCCTTGATACAGTAACGAATTTAAACCTACATTACTGATTCAAACACAGCGGGACCACAGACTAAAAATGTCTTTCATACAATCGGCCAATGGAGATATGAAGTGGTAGGGTATGCAGAGTGATATGCATCTTATATTTACCACATAGCAGCCAACGGGAAAGAGCTTTTTGATAAAAATATAATATAGCATAAATAAGGGTCGCGTTTAATTATTTCATTTATTGTTACATAATTTTGTTTCTTTGTCAACCCTGCCGATGTGACGCAATGTTTAAGCGTTGTCGACTTTTTTTTAACATCAAAGTCGATGCACAGGTTAAAGTTCTTACACTGGTGTTTAATTTTTGTGTTTCATGTGTAGCTTTAATTGTATGATCAATTTATTGGCAATCAATGGTAGATAGTGTCGTTAGATTGTAATAATTTTTAAATACTTAAAAAATTTTTTATTTACCTTATTTTATTCATCTTTACGCTGACGCAAATGATATCCTTATTCTATAATAAAAACCTTTAAAAATCAATAATAAATAATATGACAATTGCAAGAAACCCATGAACTTTTTAATTCTCCATAATCGATATATGTACTTTCATGAAAACAAAAATATTTTGGGGGCAAATTGATTAATGAGTTTGTATCAAGCATTCGTTAAGATGTCAATATTTTTTTCATCAAATATAATATAACTTAATGCGTAAGAACATAACTTCTATGCATTTTTCTAAATAAAATCGTTTTTAACCATTACACAGTGTATTCATTTTATAAAGCACGCAGTGATAACGTCTACTAGTGCCGTACGTACAAGAGACATCAACGAGTATCTCGGCGCGCGCGCACGTGACTTTAATGCACGAAATACTATCGCACACTCACTACTCCTAGATCACGAATTCGTAAGAAATATTCCTAATTTAAATTTACTTCACCTTTTCCCATTCGAGAGTACAGTTTTATTCCCGATTAGCACGTGATTACCTACTTATATGCTTCTTCGAGCTTCATTACGATCAACACGTACAACCGAAGCAAATTGTAACGGTCTAATGAGACGTTGTTATATGTACAAACCTGTTTTCGCCGAATTTACGTACCGGATGTAAAAATTTGAGTATGTTTTACTTATAAGGTTTGGCGAACCGTTCATGCAATCAAAATTGAGAAATGGAAAAAAAGATCTTCAGTTTCTAAAATTAAACGAATTTTTTTTTAACAGTACGGAACATTATCCTAAATCAATTCATTTCGGGCTTTGGTAATAATAAAAATAATAATCACTTCCATGTTGTCAGACAATAAGAAAACGGTAAAATTGCTTTGCCTATAAGGCTCTCGGAAATCGTAACTGTAGTGACACCTTATAAATTCCATGATCTATTTTAAGTTAGCTGCTAGTCGAGCTAATAAATTACCACCTTTCGCGTGTATCGCCAGAATATATTATCTTGGCTTAACCTGCAGAATAAGAAAATTATATACTTTACTATAATCACATGGCATTTTTTAATATACATTCAATGTTTATGTACATTTTAAGACTTTTTAGTAGATGATATTCTTTAATTTATTTCTTTAAGTGTTAATATAATTCTTCACAATACGAAGTACCAATCACAAATATCTTAATTTACAGTAATTTACTCATTAAAGATTCATAATAAACATATTTATATGGAACTATCGCAATAGCACACTTTGTTTGAAACAAAACGTTAACCTAAGTATATAAATATTAAGTAGAAATTTCGTTCTTTCTAAAAGGAGCCATGCAAGAAAATGTAAAATCTCTTCTGTTTGGGGATCCTACAATTGATTCAGAAGTGAGCACGCAGCGAGTGATTCGAACGCAAAGTAATTAACATCACGCATTAGCGAAGACCCAACAAACAAAATTTTTTTAATCTCATTAAACACTTACAACTTACCACTTCATTAATGAGAAAGTACAATACGTAAGAAAAACAGTTGTATCTTTATTGAAACCATCAAGCAACAAATGGACCCTTTTTAGTTAACGAGGTGAAACATATTTTAAAGCACTTACAGTTTTACCACAATCTAAAAGTACACATAAGTAAGATCACGATTCACAACTTGCAAATAACTCTGGCTTACCTGAGAAGCGAGACGGCCTTAATTTAACTGAACAATTTAAAGGAGTGGAGTATTTATGAACCATAGTACGCGAACATGTAATAATATGATTCACAGCATCTTCATAAATATGACAGTCTGAAAGCAGTTTGATTCATAGGAGGTTCATAGGAGGTGTAAACAAGTAAGACAATCTTTTATAAGATAAATATTGGGATACAAGAGGATTGGATTCAAGAGGAGAGTGAATAAGCTATTATTAATAAGTGCGTTCAACATCTTAGAACTTCATCACCACTCACCATCAGATAGGACTGTTGTGAAGCATTAACTTACTTTATGTAAAAAAAAGTGTTTGCTTAGTTTGTTAAGCTACGCTTCCGGCTAAGTCCGTTGGACTTGCTGTCCAAACTAGGGTGTGGTCCTCCAGCAATATGGGGATTGTGCGGCGGACTGACGCCCCTCCTACGTAAATAACAGGTAGTTACGAAACCGATAAGAGAAAGAATAACACGATCCGATCCCAAGCTTAGCGAACACTGGCGAGGAACAACGGACACCCGATTAGCCACATGGAACGTGCGGAGCCCATACGGACCAGGGATCATCTACAAGGTCATGAAGGAGATACAGACCTATGGCATAGGAATAGCAGCACTTCAAGAAATTAGATGGCTTAGAAAAGAAGAATGTAACGTCGATAACAAGGCAACACTCTTTAACAGCGGCTCTAATACCGGACACCATGTGTATGGCACTAGCTTTTTGATTAAGAACACTCTCCTGGGAAGTGTTATGCTGTCTTTTACAGACTCTCTGTGCTACGCCTCGAGAGATAATTTTCGAATATCACCATAATTAACGCATATGCACCGTCGGAAACAGATAGCGATATAGCAAAAGACCAGTTTTACGAAGAATTAGAAACCGTATTTGACCGGATAAGCAGCTATGACGTCAAAATGCTAGTTGGTCACTTTAACGCAAAAATTGGGCGAGAAAAAGCGTATGTACCCACTATTGATCGACACAGCAAGCATGTCTCAAACGACATTAGGGTAAGGTTAATTAATTTTGCAGCCTCAAAATTATTCTTCTTCTTCACGTACCATCTCCATCAAGGAGGTTGGCGACCATTTGTCGATACGTCTCTTTATCAGCAGTCATATGAACTAGCTTATCTGTGCTTCTAAACCGCAGCCAGTCCCTTATATTTCCAATTCATGAGATTCTTCTTCTACCTAGACCTCTACTTCCTTTAATTTTACCTTCAATTATTAATTTTAATAAGACACTCACCCGTTCAATAAGTGCTATGTGACATAAATGACGTAATTATATTGAAGAAGATCAAGGGCTGATTATCATTTTTACCTTTTTTTTCTTTTTTTTGCCTCCATCTTACATTGTCGCCTGGAAGACCGTGTTTTGTGCATATTTGTCTTTACCAATGTTATAAAATTTTGTACCAATGTTCTTTATTGCACAACAATTAAAAATAATTGATGTGCAATAAAGTGTATACATACAAATAAATTGTTTATCACATAAATGTCTGTCCTAGACAAGGTTTGGCCCGGAGGAGCGCATAGATAGTAAGCAGAACTCCGGTAGGTAGAGCTCCACGAAATGGGCTACGATACCACTGTGCAGCATAATATAATTCGCCAACATTTTATTAGTTTCATTATTCATGGGTTCAATAACCCACCTTACGATGTTCATTATAGGATACAAATTTTTATGCGCAATAATAATAACACAAATATCAAAGGAAATTAACAGAACACAAAGTTTCTCTACAGAGAAACAATACTTAATTGTAAAAGTTTTATTATCGCAGGAATTTTTGTGAATGGTCGACCTTCTTCTCTATATAAAATAGGGTGATATCGCGAACGTACTATTTATTTCATGTAATAAGTAACTAAATAGTAAATAGTGAAAACAATAAATTAAAATCTTTGAATCTGATAAAGAAGCGACAAAAAAATTGTGAGCGTTCCATTGCTTCAAAAAGCACGGTAAGCGTGCACAGCCAGTTACTACTACTTATAATTAGCACTGGAGCAACGAGAGATATCCAGATCTCCTTACGTAGCAAGAGCACTGCGTGCCTAGTAGCAGCTCATTGATGAGTTGAAACTAACAAACAAACACAACGAGCAATGGAGATTTAAAATTACATAGATTACAGCCGTCACTTTCAATTACTATATTAATTTAAATGGCGTTCAAGTCACGCAACCGCAAAATAGGCTTTAACGAAATTGCGGCTTAAACTCCATATAATTGAGGGTGGTGGCGGGCGTGTGAAGCCGGTTTCATTTATGCTATGCTTGTTAATGCTATTTGTTCATGAGACTCATACTGCTTCAATGTCATAGTTTCACCAGACTTGGCTGTTTCGGAGATTATCTTTGCCACACTGGACACAAGGCAACTATATAATGTCATTGAGCTCGTATAATGGCAACTATGGAGAAAAAGGGGAAGACACATAACACACGCTTGAGAAGTGCGGGCCATCCATTAATGTACGAGTGTATTTACAGAATAAATAAGATACCTCGTATGAAATCTCTGTCCGCTGGCAGCACCTATCAGATAATACTTCGTAGATGTCTTTGGTCACCGTTTGCAAGACCGTAAAGAACAGTAATGGAAACAGAGATTAAGGGTAGTATATTTTTTTTTAAATAAAATAAGTTAATGCTTTTCTATAATCCCACCTGATGGTATGAAGTCTAAGTTGGTGAACGCACTAATTTATAAAAGCCTATTCACTTTCTTCTTGAAGACTCCCACATCGTAAGTAGCCGGGAAAATAGTTTATGAGAAGTAGAAAAGAGGTAACTAAATTTGTGGAAAGAATCTAATTCCGATTGTTGATTTAAATAATATTTTATATACATAATTTGACAAAATACATAATTTGGTCTATCCAATCGAAATTTTGTAAGCAAAGTACTTCAAAGCAAAGAAATTGGAACATTTTTACTTAAATCCATGAAAACGTTAATTTCATAATGTAAATCGAAAACTAAAATAATTTGAATTTCAAATTTTACACCACAGTTTCAGCTAGGTTTGAGTTTCGTATAATTATATAAAACACAATATTAAATACATACAATTAGTATAGCCGGAATGAAAAGTATACTGTACGTTTAATTGTACGTGTAATTTTGTTGTACGTGTAATTCTATTATACGGTAATTTATATCATTACGCTCGCTCTGCGTTAACAATGTACTGGAATTGAAATCATATTTCACGTCTTAATCTGATTTTACTAACAAAATATTCGGTAATCAGAACTAACTGCATTGTACTACTAATAACGCTTTAAATCAAACAGATTACTAAGCAATCTATCGAGTAACGGAATTTATTCTCTAAGCGAGATTAAATTCAGTCCATTATACATCCGTGGGTTCGAGGTTCTTAAACTGAAGGTTGTTTAATGCTCCGCATTACTCTATAAAGATTAAGCGGAGTCAGTTGATACAGAAGATAAATGAAAGGGGACGATCAAATGGTTTTCTATGTAGCAGAGAACTATAAATACAGAACTACAAAGGCGCAACTTAATACAGACCACTGCCTCTGACGTGTGCGAATAAAGAAAAATAAGTTTAGCTAAATTGAGTATTCTAAGTGTGACTGTAGCGAAGAGAAAAAATATGATAGTACCAGTAATAAACCGAGAGAAATGGCACACAGCGATGTTGTAATTGTAGTCACAGAGACAGATCAAGAGAGAGATACATGATCCGGAGAGCCAATTAACAAATTGAATTAATGAATGAATGAATAATTCACATATAGGTCTGCAGTCAGCCTTCTTACAGCACATATCTGTAAAGCGTATTTGTAGTGCAGACCTAATTCTAAAAATTCTAACAAAAGTAAACAGCTTATAACAATTTACCTTATAGCACTTGTATATATATAATTTAAAAATATTTAAATATTGAATTACTCGAAAATTGTACATATTTGGTTAGTAATCATGAGAGGTAATTTGGATACAAATGACCTCCCCGCATCTCCCTAACGGATTGCCCACATATTTCCTATCACCTGTATATACAATATACAATTGATATTTTATGCAGCGCACTTAATTTAATGATAACTGAGTGTTATGTAGGGGAAGCGCATATTTGGATCTAAATTTGCATTCTAAAGTTTACCGCTTCTTCTTAGCTGCCTTTTCATGAATCTCTCTTTTACACTCTCTCTCTGCGGCTACAATGATGGGTTGGTAAAAATAGTCATATATTAATTTTAAACATTTAATCATTATGAATAATGTCTACTAAATATGTTATAAATAATCATATAATAATGCTTTTAGTAAATAAACTTTGAACGCCGCTACTATAAAATACTTTACCATTTACCCCGGACTTGACTTATTAGGACGTTATTTGCCGGCCTCAAACTTTTTTCATTCAACGAGCACCTGTGTCTAAAAGCGGCACCAGAGATGATTTCGATGACTGGTTATTTTTTGGACAAATAAAACCAATGGATAACTATTATCACGTTGTAAACTCGGCCGTATTACAACCGGTCAAGGTTCCCATTTATAACGAACTGTGGTATTGAAACGGTGTTTTTTTAATGTCTTCTTTTTAGACGGTGGGTGAGAAGATGAGTCCACTGGCAAGCCTGAGGCAAGCAGGTAGAAAATCGATTGTTATTCCATTCCTGCCGGCCGTTATGTAATAACTTAGGAATCTTGCAGTCTATAGAATAGATATGAACATTAAGGGAACGAATATTATTAATAGCGTTATCAAATCAACGGCGAATACTGCGCCGTTATGTCATCGATAAATTTAACATAGACTTTATTCTGAACAAAAATTATACAATAGTTTTTTATTTAGAAGAAGGTAATTTATTTACACAAAAAAATATTTTATGTCGACAAAAAAACTACAACATTATCTATTTAAAGTAAAATAATTAGTCGCTAAAGCTTTGTCGTCTTACATTAAGTAATTATACTACTCGGTAGTAATATAAGTATACGAGTATATCTTCCATACAGAATATAACAGATATTGTAAACAGAAATTGTGGATTATTTTAGTTGTACTTTCATGGTGTCATTATCGTTTGATTTAAAATTTAACTTGTCGTAGATCGAACACATTAGACTATCGTACGGGTAGGTATATCATATATATTGTACACCGATATTACGATCCTGTTCTATGGATCATGGTCACGGGTAAAATCATTATTATTATTGACTACTGACCCGTGCTTTCAGCATTCATAGATGGACAAAGCTCTTGCTCGAAAATGACTCGCTGTGTGAAACAGCTACTTCATGTAAAACAATACGTATTCGAATGTGAATGTATTCGAAACAGTCTCGTTTAATTAAAATGTGAAAGACAAAGACGCTCGTGAACGACGGCAGAAGACAATATCAATCAAATGAATATTTATTTAGTGAACGTTACCTATAAGTTTTGAGTGAGGCTTTGGTAGAGTGGAAGTTTTCCTTACGAGTGAGATTAACGAACTAAGTTCTTTATTGTGAACGTTGTAAGGGTGGGTATGGTGTGCATTAATGCACGTAATGGTAATACAACGTGCAATTGACAGTATCGAGGCGGCCGCGGCCCCGCAGCGCCGGTGTCAGGAGCAATGGGCGAGCGCCGCGCGATCCGGCGCACTAACGAACCTCATTATATGATTTTATCTCAACAACAATTTTAAATGTTCTTACTGGTCTATTGATAAAGTCTATTTGACGACTTTATAGTATTCACCAATTTAAATAAAAATTCAATTCTTATAAATCAAGTTGTAAACGTGTAGGCTTCCTTTGTTAAATATTAAAATAAAATAACAGAAACCATATAGTCGTCATTTCTAAGAAAAAAAATTAAAGAAATAAAACGCTTTCTGTTGATGCTATATGGTGTAAAAACTCCACTTTCCAACAAGAAATATATTACAGAAACGGATACTAATATATTATTAGGATGTGTATATTACAGACTGACAATTTTTTTACATAGAAACATAGACAAAACAGATTTTAAAAGCAAAATAATAGAAGTGCATAAAAAGACGCTACTTGAAGCTTTGCTAGATTGTTCTTGTGATGCATGTAATAATAATGCACGGGGCGAGCCGGAGCGCGCCTCGATCAGACGGAAGAAAGTGCGGCGGGCGGGATGATAGCCGCGGAGGCTGCGACCGGCTCGACCGGTTATGCTAAACCCCATTGTGGTCAGTTTTTGTACCCACCCCTTCCGCCCGCTCGCCGCGCACCACCCCGCGGCCGCCAATTGACTTCCAACGCTACACTTCGATTCGCCAAAAAAATTATTCGACTCTCGAAATTCACCGACGGGCTCGTCACGTCGATCGGGACATTTTCACAGACACCGCTCTGTACATAATGTAACTATGTTCCGCAAGTCAATCGATTCAATATCCACACAACAACACGTTAGAATTAAGTTGGTGCAATACACCTCGACGTCCAGCGGCCTTCTACTGTTTTCTTCAAATCATTACCCTCATACTAGTCGACGTAAAATCAACTAAAAAAGAAAAACCTTGGCGCAGTTATAACGACATCGCCAGGGCCGGGCTGATAGCGTTTGCCGAGACGCTTTTACACGCCTTGGAGGTAAACAAAAAAATGGAAGTAAAAAATAATAATACTAAACTAATATCTAAGGATCACAGATACAACAAACGCATAAAAGTGCGTCTATTATAAATTAAAAAGGGAGACACAATTAATGGGGGTGACGCCTCAGTGTTGCGGATACGAATTAAACGCGTAAGTTCATTCATATGCCAAGTTTTTGTATAACAAGTTGAATTTGACATGTTTAAAGTTTTGTGTGTGATCACAAAAAAAAGTCTTCCAAAACCGTAACATTAGGTCCTTAAACTCCTTTTATGTTTTTTGAATGATATCGTTTACCTAGATGTATGTTTTTGAGCTACACTCGTAGACATACGCATATAATGTCAACTTGTCCGCAAACTTTAGGTATGTGAATAATATGATTAATGATATGATAAATCTCGCTTTCGAGCGTGATTTGATTTACAACTAGTATTATTGTGGGACTTATTTGAATTTGAGGCTTACAAATTGAAGACAAAGTGTTATAATTAACTATGGACGTAGAGCCACTATAAGTTTAATACGACAGAGGAAGGTAAGTAAGCGTAACCACCACAAAAATCGCCGTGTGGTATATTGATCAGAAAGTTTAACTAACATTATTGAAAAGTTATTATGTAATGCATTAGCAGTTATTATTTCATAGTTTCTCCTTAATAAAAGTCTAGCACATGCACATTACAATGTTTCCATACCGTTTTTTATCATTATTCATATTTTCAGATAACGGATATTTCGCCTCCGTAGATAGAATTCACCACCCCCCAAAATATTAAATTGATAAAAAAAAACTCTGCGAATGAATTGTTAGTACAATCAATTTAATGCGTGTATGTATAATAAAATGTTTCTATGTGCCTCATATATTCGTACCAATCTCCTTCTTTTACTAAATTTAAGACTAGCAACGCCATCTATAGATCAAGCACAAAACTAAAAAAACAAGCTTTACAGTATATCATTAAAATATTTACAGGTAATATCAAAATATATATATACAATTTTATTAAATTACATTGACTGTCGTAGTATTAGAGAGCCGACTACATAAATTAACAATTTTGACTTTACGAACAAAAAAGTGAGGCCATTCCCTTACCATTTCAAATATATAATATACCTTCATAAATTAGTAATAATTTTCAAAATTTGTTACAAATAATATGATTTTAATATGTAATTCTCTCTCTCTCTATTAATTATAATTCTCTATTAAAATAAGTAATATTTGAACTACTGCTAAGTATTTCATAATTAATTATATGTACTCAAGTGGAAGAACTCTCAGATATTTGACAGCTACCACATTTACATTTAAGTAATAAGAATTTAGTAGCATCCCAAATCGCCTTCATAAACTTCAACATCCGTTAAGTGGATATCTGGTTTATATGTTTTATGTAATACGATTAGACGGTAATTTTTCTAAAGTACTGTATATATGTATATATGTGGTCCAGGTAAAGTATTTTTGGAGATATGTATTTTATACCCTACACGTACAATTGACGTATAAATCAATATATACGTTCATTATACAACCAATTTCATTAGACAGACATAAATACTGTGCCAATTAACCTTTTTTTTTTCGGAAACCAACAACAGATGACGCTACTCATTTCACATTTTGCTTAGAAATAATATAAATGTTAAGAAAATAAAACTATCACAATTTTTTTTTATTTTTTTTTTAAATAAATAAATAAATAAACGTTTACACACTCATACCCCCGCACTAGGATTCCCTGTGTTGCGGGTGGCATGGACATATTCTTTATTCTTAGGTTATAGGTGTTTGTGATGTCATATTTGAGTATGTTCATGCCACCCGCAACTCTGAGCATCCTAGATCGGGGGTGCGAGTGTTTAACCCATTGACTGCCAGCTACGAGATATCTCGTAGTGCGTGCTGCAATTTTAGATTAATTACAAATGGCCATTTCAGTTGAAAATATTTTAAAAAGGTGAATGAAAAATTTATATGGAGTAAAAAAACGTATTAATTTTCAGTTTTTATTATAAAAGTTAGAAATTATACTATTAGATTATTACATAAAATTTTATTTATATAAATGTATGAATAAAAAAAAATAACCTTGGCACCCAGGGCAAGACGCTCTAAATATGTCCGGCAGTCAATAGGTTAAACGTTTCTTTATTTCGTATTTCTTTCTTTAATATGGTCTTCATTGTATTAAATCTCATGTGAAGGCACCGGAACTTCTCCTGGATAATATTCTTGGCTTACTTATGTAGGCCAAGCAGTCAGTCACTCTCATGCATCATACGAAACTAATGACTATGGGTTAGTAACATTTATAAATGTTAATCTTTTTTGAATTTAACACTAAGTCGACAGTTATTAAGAACCAGTATCTGCCTTATACTCTAAATTGGCTCTTAATTCAAAACTAGCTAAATAGTCAAACAGTCCGTGTAAGGATCAAGTATATACACGAAAATTTCGTGGCTAAGCCCGAGCCTACACGAGATTAAATACTTTCACTAATGTGACGTAACGGGACGCGCATAAGTGTTGCCAGATCATAAATTTACAAAATCGGTAGATAAAGTGCCAAAAATTTATAGATATTTATACATACCATTACATTATACAAGATTAAAACATTGCATAGGATTTATTGCTTCGACCAAAAAAAATAGTAAAAGATTGTATTTTTTAATCACATTACTAAACTTGCAACATAATTTGTAATCAAAATAATGATGTGGGTATTGTGATAAACAATAAAGTAACAATGTTAAAATAATGTTTTTTAATGCAATATAAATTCTATATATTTTTTGCATTTTATGTAAATTATTTTGAGCCTCAGTAGTTTGAATACATCAACGAACATGTTTGTAATATTTTTCTTAAAATGCAGCGAGCAAAATACGTGCCAAAATGCCACGATGTTTTTCAAAATAATTTATTTATTGGTAAAGTAAGTAACTATTTTATCTATATGATAGACGGCACTTTATAGTACGTTATGCAAAAAAACATTTTTTTTTATTTAAATAAAGTAATTTCATGTTTTACAACTTTTCTATGAAATTCAGAAATAATTTTATAAAAAAAATACCCAATAGAACTGGGACATTTGGAGAGTCACTTGTTGCGAGACAGTGTTGACGCGACACGATACTGATATTACTGTATGAATAAGAGCTGACGCTCAGTAAAACTTGTACTCATTAAAGTATTATACCCAACTTATTAAAGCTGGTTCTGCGAGCATCTAGAATCTTTCTGTACTAACTCTAGCTAGTCGCCTCTAGAAGGGCGATGTCACAGAGTACCTACATTTATATAACTAGGCGATGTCGAACAGGGAATTGATTACCGTATTTGACGTAATTGTTGAAGTTGTGAAATCACCAGTTTATAAATGCCACAAACCGTCAAAATAATGTCTCTTTGACGTGATTTGCCGATAAAATAATTCGAAAATTACATTTTCTAAAAGATGGGTGGCTCGCAAAGCACCAGGAAATTGAGTGTCGACAACGACAATGCCATATCAGTGTCTCAGGAAGCTTTAGATCGGATACAAGCTCAGCTAAATGCAAAAGTAAATATTACTACATTACATAATTACATCAATGTCAAAATACTTTTAAAACAAAAAAAATGATGTACTAGTGAATCTTATAATAGCAAAATGTATTTTAGCCAGATTAATTTTTACTCTTATAGTGCATTCTATCTTTTTCACATAACTTTTAAAATAACAAGAGGTTAGAGTACAAATCCAAAACACTTCATATTTATAGATTGAATTGTAAAGTTAGTTATAATTATATGGTATATAAACAAATATCCATACTGTTTTCAGGAGTCGAAGTAATTTGAATTTAGCAATTGACTAACTTTTAATACGTATTTATATGCGTTGCAATGAAAATTTCAGCAAGCAGAGCAACCACCTCCGCCAGCCCAGTATACACCACCATCATACTTTGAATCACAGAAACGTCAACAAGAGAACGCATCCGAAGAAGCATACTGGGCTCGTCGTATTGAAAACTTGAAACGGGCACATGAAAAAATTAATAGTGGCATGCACTTAGAATACCAGAAAACATTGAAAGAGGCCAATGAACTGTTTGACTTAGCTAAATCTGATAAAATCGCCAGCAAGTTGCCTCCATGCCAAGAGGAAAAGAGCAAGGTATCTAGTATATTATATCCTTCATATTAAGTATAAAGGATCGTCATACATTTATATGTTATATTAACTCATAATATTTTTACCAAATACGTAACTTTGATTAGTATTATTCATTTGATTATAAGTTACAGAAAAAATTTTGGTCTACACAACTACTTACAATCTTTATCATTACAGCCCTTAACTGTCTCATGGCTGAACCCAGGTCACCTCTTATAATGACAGGGGTCATAGTCTACCATGTTAACCAAGTGTGGATTGACAGATTTCACACACCTTTAAAAACATTCTGGAGATCCACTAGTTTGCCACTGCTTAAACTTTCAACCTTACCCTATTTTAGTATAACATTCTAAAAGTTTCACAAAGTCTTTGTTACCTTATCCTCTGAAATCTTCAACCACTAAATGCTTTAATCCATTGACAAGACTAGGGATCTTCCTTAGGATGCTTATTGGTTTACAAGCAGTCATTTAACAGGGGCATTGTAAGGGATAATGTACCACATGTACATTATAAAAAAAGACAACCTATTAGTATTATTGCAACCAGTACAGATCCTGCATTGATCTACACAAATTATGCAATATTAGTAGTATTGAATATTAAGAGTATAGAGATTTTGTTTATCACCCTTTGTAGAATTACAAATTGTCTTGCAGTGACTAATTGCCAACATGTGTACTAATATCCTTTTTTTGTCCATTTCAGGTGCTTGAGTGTTACAGCACAAACCCTGATAAGTCTCTCCTCTGTTCAGTGTTAGTGAATGAATTCAATGACTGTGTGTGCAAGAGCAGAATTGCTGCAGTGTCAGCTATGTCCTGAGCTTACCCAGGTCTATGTAAATAAATGTAATAGTAAAATTCCTAAATCACGCAATATTACTTACACATGAAAGGATTGTTGTGTGACTGCAAAGTAGATTTAATACTATGATTCCTGTATGAATAAACTGTTAATCTAATCAGTGTTTTTAACTGAACTTTGTCCTGAATAATATTTATTGTATACAAATTTAAATCATTTTTTAAAAATTCCGTAGTTCTGGACGTTACATCCAAATAACACACAGAAGTTTGTATCATAGCAACAATGTCAATAAGACACTAGAAACATTTCAAATATTATGTAATGTGACAGTCCCTTAAATTTTATATGGCAAAGCTAAAAATTAACAAAATTTCGATTACACAACCAAAATGACAAGCCATGATAAGGAGCAACCTGCTGAGGAGAAGAAAAGAAAAGTTCCACTATACCCTGGATTTCCAGAGCTAGCAAGATCAGATGTCAGCATATACCCTACTTATTCTAGATTAGCTTTGGCATAGTAAGTATTAAATGATACAATTTTTTTGAAGTAACCTTTCTGTAAATACACTTATCTATGTATTTGTAACAATATATATGTAATTTGCAAAACATTCAATCATATAAGGATTATTTTCAATTTAATGAGCCTACAGTTACTTAGCTTTCCTAGGCTAAAACCAAATAAAATATTTCTAATTATTATTAACAAATCTATATTTTATTCTCCTAGCCGTGTAGTATGCAGACACCGTTACCACTGGGCAAGTGTAGCTCAACGGAAGCAATTCATGAAGGAACTGCATAGTTACGAAAAGCTACAACCAAATGCTCTAGATGGTGTTAGAGTCCACAGAGAGTTCTCCCAAGGAATCCTTTCACATAAAATACCTCCTCGGCGGTACATGCAAAAGTTAACACCAGATCCGTTAACATTACATGAGAGGATGAGAGTCGAGGAAATAATAAGTGGAAGAGTGAATTTTAGTCAGAAGTAGAGATAGAAACAGATAAATGCATTTATCTTCTCCAGCACATTAACATAAAGGATTAACACACAATAGATTGTATTAACAAAATAAAAATTCTATTACTTATAACTTCTTTATATATCACTGATTAAATTGCAATAATACCACAGTCACTTTGTTCAAAACAAATGGGATTTCTACACATTCCAGTCTTTACTCTTCATCCTCAATCAATTTTTCTTATTCATCTTCTTGCTTTTCTCCACATTACTCTGCAAGTACTGTGCTTCCCTCTTAGCTTGGGAGATTTCAGCGCGCAACCTCTGTTTGAGAGCAGCTCTTTCATATGCTAGCCTCTCACTCAAATGAATCCATTTAAACCTTGGAATATACTTTATATTCCAAATCATATCATAGTATCGCGATTTCTTTCTAGTACCAATTTTGGTGTTATTCAAATTTGCAGCTACTTGCTTGGCAATTTTCTTTTTCTGGAATTCAACCCAACCTTCTGTAAATTGGTTGGGCACACGCTTACGTTTTTCTCCTGGCTCTGAAAATTAAAGCTAACAATTATCCTTTTTTTAATTAAAATAACATACTCTTCATTTTTATTTATTTATTTTATTTACTATTACATATAACTAACATTACAGCCACACCTAATGCGTTAGTTGCATAACTTATATTATACATTAATTCATTAAATTATTACAAATACATATGTATATTTATTGCATTCATTACACATTAATTACACTATAAATCACTGAGTAGGAAACAAACGTAATCTAAATAATTATGACTTACTTGCACTAGTTTGCAGATATATTCTACCCACATCGCCAAATTGACTAAAAATCTCCCTTATTTTCGCCACATTCATATACGGTGGAATTGTGGAAAGGTAAACTATACCACGTTTTCTTGGTTTCTTTTTTGTAACCTTAAATATATCTGAAAAAACACTAGAATCGTCTTCATTGTGTGTTTCCAAACCTGATCCATTTTTTGATACTCTTTCCTCATCTGTAGCAAGCATGGTAAAATGCTTCGGTACTATTACATTTCTTTTGACTCCTAAATATATTTGTTTAAAATGTCAACCTAAGCAAGCAACAGCGAGTCAAAACTTGACAACAAACACGAGATTTTGACACGGGCACAGAGTATTTATGTAATCTACGGAGAAGCTGATTGCCATTATTTAAAAAAGATTATTGGCCGTTGAACTCCGTTGACATCTAAGAACAATTTTCAGCTATTTATACCATATTTTATGAATACCTTCTAATATATTGAACATTCTACCTCTGATTCTGAACTTTTTTTATACTAATTTAATAAAAGAATGATCTTGTTCTATTATCAAGCAAGGACTGGACAGGATTTGAAAGATCGTATAGTAGTTGTATTAAGCTTTATAATTAATAATAAGCGAAATTTGGATATATTATAAAACCCGGTAAAAGATTTAAAGGTTGAAAGAAGATTGCCTTCGAAGTCAAACTTAACTTTCAATGAACGTAATTTAGTACTCTGTGACTGCCATATCACGCTCAACTAACCCTTTATGCAGTCTGTTGTATAACTTAAATAAGTACGTACATTACCTATACTTTTGCGCATACTCTGTGATTTTGCACGGTTGACATGTCTATAACGCAGCCTTATTTGTTATTTTAATTCATTTTGTCTTGCTAATTATTGCGTGATTGTGTTGTTTCAAAAATATATTACTATTAATCGTATTTATTACTAGCACTATTATTGTATTTTATTATTACTTACTATTTTGTTGAAAGCAATACTAAATCAATTCGGTAACCAAAATTGACACGGACATAAAAAGAAGAAAAGTATTTATTTACTTTGAATGTTAACTAATACAAGAAAATGGGTTGCGATGGTGGCACTATACCAAGAAGAGATGAACTCGTACGAATGAAAAAGAAGCCTGAGCAAGTGAGTTTCTTTAAACTGTAATTATAATTCGTTAACATTTATGTATGTTCAAAGTTTAAATATATATTTATTTTGTAGAAAGATAAAGATGCCGAACGGTCATTCAAATGGCGTAATTGCGCCTTAACACAACAGCCTTTACAAGAGCCCATAGTTGCATGCGCTCTAGGACGATTGTACTCCAAAGGAGCTGTGCTGGAGGCTTTACTAGATAAGGAATCGAAACCCGAAAGCATTGCCCATATCAAAAATATGAAGGTAAACTGTATCTTAACACTAGTTATAGTATAAGCATCGATGAAAATTCTAGCTCATGAAGATTTCTCCAAGAATTTCAAAACAGAAAATTTTGTTTAAGCTATCAAATGACCATACTTAACAATGACAGGATTTCATAGATTTTCATGTTAAATTCCCTATCATAGAGATTATTACATTTACAATATTATTATTATATCCAGTGATGCTTATATTGTAAATTGTCCATGGGTGGCAATGACCACTTACTATCAGGTGTTCAGTATGATCATTTATCAGCTTTTAATATAAAAGAAATATTAGATATTTAGTCTCAAAATATTTTTAAAAGTAAAATTTTATTGTAAAATAAAACATTACCATTGCTACAAATTGTATTACAAATTTATAATAGGTCTTTACCTATGAAATTGCCATTCTGCTGTACTGGCCATTTCAAATCAAAATATTTTTTTTTGGCTGATAATTCTAATTTCAAATTAATTTTATTTTTAAAACATGGAATTCTTTTTTCTAAAATCGTCATTTGTTTAATAGTTAATGTTTTGTTTTCAACCCATTCGAACATTTTTCGTCATCATGGATACGTTAAAAATTCGAGTAATTATGGAGTATGAGTACCGTCGTAGCAGCAAAGCGGCACAAGCCGCACGCAACATCAACGACGTTTTCGGAGCGAACACTACAAACGACCACACCACCCGTTATTGGTTTGCCCGCTTCCGTTCTGGAAATTTTGACCTGAAAAATGAACCCCGTGGTCGTCCGAAAACTTTGGTCGGCAATGACGAATTAAAGGCGATTGTGGAAGCTGATGAAACTCAATCTACGGCTGAATTAGCAGCAGCTTTTGACATTAGCATCAAAACAATATTGGTTCATTTGCGTCCAATTGGCAAGGTAAAAAAGCTTGACAAATGGGTACCCCACGAACTTGAATGATCGCCAGCGCGAAGTACGCGTCGAGACGTGCCTTGCACTGCTCAACAGGCATACAAATGAAGGAATTATGAACCGCGTTGTTTCTTGTGACGAGAAATGGATCCTGTTAGACAATCGTAAGCGCTCAGCAAGTTGGTTGGACCCTGGTTCAGCACCCAAACAATGCCCTAAACAAAAACTTACCCCTAGAAAAGTGATGGTCACTGTTTGGTGGTCTAACGCAGGTGTAATTCATCACAGCTTCTTACCAAATGGGACGAGCATTACTGCAGATGTGTATTGTGAAGAACTGAACAATGATGGCGAAGCTCACACGTCTCCAACCAGCTTTGGTCAATCGTTCGGCTCCACTGCTCCTGCACGACAACGCGCGACCTCATACTGCACAACAGACGGTCTCTAGGCTACAAGAGCTGGGGTTGAAAGTTCTCCGTCATCCGCCATACTCACCAGACCTTGCGCCTACATACTTCTACTTTTTCCAGAATTTGGATAACTTCTTAGTGGGAAAAAAATTCAATACCCAAGAGGCAGTACAAAATGCCTTTGAAGAATTTGTTGCCTCCCATGCAGCTCATTTTTTCAAAAAGGGCATCAATAAGCTACCAATGCGTTGGCAAAGATGCATTGATTGCATGGGTTTGATTAATAGAAATAAAAAATATAGAAAAAAAAATGCTCCATTTATTTCATGAAAAACTGCAATTTCATAGGTAAAGACCTATTATTAGTTATTATCTTTAATAAACATTCATACTAGCATGAAGTTCATATTATATTTAGAATAGATTGCTGGTATATGTACATACAAATTAATAAATTTATAAGAACTCAAATTTAATTTGTTTGATATATCCATTTATAGGACATCAAAGATTTGAAACTGATTAACAACCCAGCATATGTAAAGAAAGAACACTCAGAGGGTGCTGTAGGAGATGGTAGTGCACCTTACATCTGTCCCATCAGTGGGCTTGAAATGACTGGCAAGTTCCGTTTTGTGTTTCTATGGAGTTGTGGCTGTGTACTCGCAGAACGTGCATTGAAGGAAGTCAGACAAAACCTTTGTCATATGGTATGTAGCTAGACTATTCTTTATTACAAACTCTCTTCTAGACTATGTAGGTAGTTAGAAATAATCTGTAGAGGTATATTGTTTCACATCATTATATGTATTATACAATTGATAAACTCTTTACTAGACAGTTTTGAATATAAATGATCTGAAAGCTTGAAGCAGTTGAGCTCAAATGGAGTAAAACCAAGTAACATGCACACATCAACAGTTGCAATTCATAGTAGTAAGAGTGTGTTGGTCTGTATATTTGATATGATATATATAAGGTGTAAAAAAATGTAGTCCTAAATATGTATAGTGAACACAAGACAATCTATTTAAAACGGTGTAATATCTTCATGTGTTACAAACATAACACTGAACTTACTTACATGTATATTGAAGTTGTCTATTAAAGAAACACAAATTTTATTTTATTGCAGTGTCAAGAACCTTTCTCAGACAATGATGTTGTAGTTCTCAATGGTACTGATGAGGACATTGAGAAACTAAAAGAGAAGATGGCTGCACGACTCTCAAGTAGGAAAAACAAGAAATCTAAAGCAGAAAAGGTTGCAATCAAATCAGAAACCTCAACAGAGGAATCTCCATCAACGTCATCATCATCAATATCTACATTGCCCACAGAAATAAAGACACAGAAAGAGGAAATTAAAGAAGAGGCACAATGTAGCTCTGTAGAGAAAAAAGAATTTGATACTATTCCTCTAGCTTTGCCCAAGTATAACCCAAACAAACAAACTAGAGGCCACTTTGGTTCTTCCAAACGAGCCTTCCCAAGAGGTCTAGAGCAGGACCCATCTTACAAGAAGACAAAGAAGGAGTATAGCATTGCCAAAGATCCCCAAAATAGTGAGGTTTACAAGTCTATATTCACATCACATAAGAGTGATCAGAATCAACAGAGAGCTCATTGGGTCACATATAATCCATTCTACAACTGATGTCAGATATATACAGTCAGTTATTAGGAACATACCACAGTATCAAGCTCTGTACATCTTTCACACTGTAAAAGATTATTAAATAAAATTTGTAAAAATTCTTTTTGTATCATATTTATTTTTATATTTCATACCACTTTAATAATAAATATTGCACTAGGGTATCCTAATGGAATGTTGCCAATTAGAATAAATGTTTAAAGTTTTGTGCTCTTTGGTAACTACCCTTCATCCCACACAAAATTAAAATAATAAATAGAACATTCATTTACAAATATAAATCAACCTATTTATCTGTCGACTTAAATTTAAATTGCATAATTTAACACAATAAATAACAAAACGTTTCAATAACACTACATTATCAATTTAATTATTCCTACTAGAAGTAGAAGTTTTAAGAAGACGCTGAAATGCAAGTTTTACAGTATATTGAACATTTTATAATCTGTCCTAATCAAAAGCCAAGTTAACTGTCTATTTTTGACATAAAGGATTAAGTAACTACTGTGATTAAGTATAACTACGAGCACGTCTACTGAATAGAAAACGGGGAAACAAACACTGATTAAACGACTTCCATATTACACAGTGGTGTAAATTGAGAGGTGTCCGAAGTTAATGATATATTTTATTAGCGTCTTGCACAGACGCCAGCGTGGCCTCTATGATGAGATTGAAGTCTAATTCGTTGAGGCTCGCTTTAGCCGTCAGCAGGTCCAAGAACGTATCCAGTGGTGAGAGCCGCTCGCCAGAGGGTAGGACTGCTAAACCTGAAAACAATATTGAAGTAAATAATCAATCAATAATTAAGCTGTCGGTGGAAAAAACGCTTATATATATTTATTTATATTTAATCCACCACAACTAGGTAATTCATTATACATTATTCATTATAAACTCGAGGATACACATATACACAAAATTGAGTGTCTCTCTTTTATAAAAAAGTAAAATATGTTCCAAACATACTTGAAGAGCTTGCGAGGCGATGCTAGCTACCCACCGTATCAACGATCAAGACCGATTGTAAAGATGGCGAAGCAGATGTTTTTTTCATGGATCCCAAAACACTACACAAGGAAATAACAAAACGCCTTTGCTTTGTATTATTTACAGTTGTAACACAGATTATCGCCATTACGACGGCTTGGGAGAGTGTAGGGAATCTTTTCGGGAAATGTTATTTATCATATGTGAATAAGATAACGTTTTAAGAGATTCCAATCATCCTTAAGTTTAAACCAACCTTTCCTGACTCTTACAGTGCTATTTACACACCCAGTCCGAATTCTAAAATATTCAAGAACGATGGTAAGGTTCTTCTAAAATCAACCTCACAATCTATTTGCCAAAGCATTTTTGTCTTTTTCCTTTTACGTAAATAGTCGTCAAACGGACAGACGAGCCACCAGATGGATGCCGTATGTGGTCACCGTCGCCCATAAACTTCAGTAACATACTCGTAAAAGCATCACCAAAGTGTTGCCGACCGAAAACGAACGAAACACTTATGAAACATTTCACGGTCGATTTTACAAGGAGGGTTATAAGCCAGTCGAGCAAAACACCCCACCACCATGCATGTACTGTCGGGATTACACCGGGCGGTATAGAGCCCAGCGACCTACAACGTTCGACATAGCCTCGTCATGCACCACGAGTACGGAAGGTTGGCCTGGATTCAAAAATCGATGAAGCTCCTCGCACCACCTAGATATAGGTCCCAGGCTTTGTTTTATTAAAACAAAACACAAACATTTGTAAGGGGAATATTGTGTTGGAAATTCAAAGTTGATGCTTTTATTATAATTATTTGTTGATGCTTTGATTATTGCCAAGTACTGATATAAATTACTGTAATTGATAAAACTTATTTTCATTCTTCTATATTATGATAAATGCTAAATGACATGTATGCGCGTCGCGACTGAATACTATCGATGGACTGCGAATAGATTTGACCGCATCTCTGACGAGTTGTACGTCGCCAGCAACACCTCGGAGTTTCACCGGACACATCGAGTGACTGTTACATTACGTATTAATTATCACTAGCGCCGGTGAAGGTAAACATGGTGAGGAAACCTGCACACCTGAGAGTTCTCCATAATGTTCTCGAAGGTGTGTAAAGTCTGCCAACGCGCAGTTTGCCAGCGTGGCAGACTGTAGCCTGAACCTTTCTCATGCGAGAGGAGAGCCGAGCCCAGAAGTGGAATAATATGAACTGTAATGACGGTGATATGAAGACTGTAAGTATCTATTAAGAAAATTGTAAATCCGTCATTGGCTTTTAGATTAATTTGCAAGTATTAATATGTATTTTTCTACAATAAAAATAAACAAACTGAGATAGAAACGTGTACGTTACCGGTGTCGGGCGCGTGTCGCGACGGCGCGCGGTCCCGGTCGCCGCTGAGCAGCGCCGCGGCGTGCTGTCGTGCACGCAGCGGCAGCGCGGCGCGATGCGACCACGCGGCGAGCGCGCGCCGCGCCCGCCCCGACCCCACCAGCTGCGCCAGACGCAGCTTGAGCGACACCGACCGTCCCGCCGCGTCGTCCTTCGCTGTACACGCACACGCACTATATAAGTACTTCGCGTCAAAATCCCCGGTCGCTATAGCTTACCGATCTACACGTAGGTAGAAAAAAGAGTTGAACACTGAACATTAGTAGTCATATTACATCATATTACAACAACGTTTCAATTTATGTAGATTTAAATTGATCACCTCGATGTCGATAATGGTAAACTGATATACCATGCGAACCGTATCTTGGTACAGTTGGTTCAGCACAAAGTGTATTGTGTGATGAAATATTTTATTCAAACGTTTTGTAAGGTTATGATCTTACGATACTTTCTATACTAGGGTGCCGGCTTGTTAATAGGTATATAGTATACTGAAAGGTATTCATTACTCATAGGTAGGTCTCATTGTACATATAACTTGCATTTTTAAGCCAAAATTTAATTTATATTAACACCATCGAATTTTTATTAACATCTTCATAAATGTTCCAACTCTAAATAACTTACGAATAAAAAAAAATTATGTACCATAGTTTTACAAGGGACTAAAAATATAAAATTTTTCATCTTCTCTTTCCACATTTTCATGCATGGTCCTCCACTTCTGAGATATGATCTAAATTTTAAGTATCTAAGCTCATCGGGAAGTTAGTTTAAAATCAATCACAAATTCCACCCGGGCAGACGTACAAGAAAGCGAGTTAATAAAAACATGGTGAATAAACCGAACACAATTAAATTGGTCCTTCGAGTCAAATAAGTTAGGACGTAAGCTTAGGTAAACGATGCGGTGATATGTTTCAATGAACTCACTAGCCATGATGGCCTTCATGACGTCGATCTGCAGCTCGAACACGTTACGGTGCACACGCTGCAGGAAGGCGTGGAAGCGCAGCGTGCGGTAGCCGAGGTACGTGAAGAACGAGCTAAAGCCGGCGGGCAGCGGGAACGCCGCGCCCTCCGCCGCCATCGTGTACTGCTCCAAGATGTGGAACAGGACCAGGGCGTGCGTCGGATCCATCTCATCGCTGTAACACATCGTCGAACTCAAACCACAGAAAAACCAACATGATTTATTTCATATACCCAGATATTTAATTCATCATAGTGCTCGTATTAATTGGCCAATTTTAAACTGTGCTACAAAGTGAAACTCGTGCATCCTGTGCTAACTAAAATTACGCAGTATTCTGTGTATAAACAAAATGGTTGTAAAGATTGGCGAGAAGTATATCAATAATATCATTATTGCAATTATCATTACAAAGTGACTTCTCCATAATTATAATTTAGAAAACGCCCTCACTACTGGGGAAGAAGAATCGGCAAAAGCATCTTCTCAGCACATTTTTTTCTTTTTAGTTTTTTATGATAATAACTGAGCCGGCACGGAGAAGACCGAGCCGAGCAACGGTGCTATTACGATACTATTAATAGTAAAAAAATATAATGACCCAATAAACAATTACTTCACCGATAAGTCTTGCGTTCCTACATTAGACTGTCAATGGTATGAATTCAATAATAAATGCTCACACAGCTCCACGAATCTCTGTTTTGAATCATATTGACATACGAGTAAAAAACCAAGACCTTCGTTCCGTAGGCAAGATGGCCAACTGAGCCGAAGGTTATCCATTAATGGGTTCATTCTATTTATTTGTAAATAATACAATAATCGAACATGCAACCGGAATGTTAAGTGGCCAACCTCAACTAATCTCTAATCATAATTACTGCTAACACTCGTAGTCGGCAATTATGCGGAATTTAATCCAACTCAAAAACAACACAGTACCGTGCACCATTAATGTAGCCAAAAAATATAACCAAAAAATATTACCAAACATGTTTTAAAAAACAACCAAAAAAAGCAACGATCAAGCCCGAGTGATAAAATTCACATTCAGAAATAAGCTGTAATCATAGCTGTGTCGCGCAAACCATACAAACCTGCTACCACACGGAACATCTAGAAAGTAAAAAAAAAGCAAACGCCCTTTGACAACAGAAACAAAAAAAACAAACGAGCGAAAGGATGTCGCACACAAATCACGACGATACAAGCATTACGGGAGTACGAGTGATGTTGGGCGTTCGGGTCCATTCGGAACAGCATCGGGTCGGACAGTGCATCGATTTTCGTTGAGTTGTATTTGATATCCGAATGATTATGGTAATTAAGTCTGGATCAAATCAAACGGAATATATACTAAGTAAAATATAAAAAACACCGCTGGTATTAGATATATTTCTTAAACTAAACTAATATGAACAATTAAATTATTTTTCATTGATAGTACATATTTTGTGATTTTATTAAATGAATGTTCGTAATTTAAATTTTATTTGGATTTCCGTTCGTAGAATAGACGTGTCGATCTTCACCGAAATCGGGCTTATAACAAGTCATCTCATACCTCAGCAAAATACTATTTAAATTCAATCATGAAATGTTTGTTTCATGTTTCTCGGTAGAAAAGATTTGTCTATGTCATTAAGGATAAAAACCACGTCGTATCAAATTGCGCGGTATGGGAAGACCCTAGAAGATCTTTTAGTTACGTGGAAGTTGTGCAGTTGTTGATTAGAGACTTTTTAGCACACGCCGGACGCTGCATCGATAGACCCGAGGTGTCAAATATACATGTATGCGAATCCTCTCGGCTGGTGAGGCAGCGGCTGCGCGGCGGCAGCGCGCACGGCGGCCCGACACAGCGCCCGCGACGCGTCCAGCTGCGCCGCGGCCCAGCGCGTGGCGAGGGC